>WSTI01000133.1:0-13502 GCA_019616915.1 Ceratobasidium sp. 423
TCCTGGGTGATTAGTACACCCCTTCACTGTTTGATTTTCTCTTTCTGCTAGCTACTCAGCTACCCATTGAGCACGAACGTCGCACTCAGTGTCGGTGAGTAGGAACCTCACCTAGTCAATAGGAGGGAACAGGGCCCATCCCCTGTCTCTAGAACACTTTGGCTCCCTGTCACAACTCAGCTTGGAGGGACTAGGCAAGTAGGCAAAGGGTTCTATGTGTAACCCTAGGAATGTGTGCAAGGCAGCTACACCATATATACCAAGTGACCTATGCACCCTACAGGTATAGGATGGCTTATATGCCTGACAAGGGGTGACTAACAGGTGCAGGGTGAACAAGGGCCCAGGGTTATGGTTTACTTAGTTAAAGACACACTTGACCTGACAAGGGGGTCTGGGCTAGGGTATGGGTGGATAGGAAACCAGTAGATTCAGCTAAGTCCTTGTAGACAAGAGGTCAAGCCATGAGGATAACTCCCAGCTTGACCTCTCTCTTATATACAGGAGAGGAAATGCATCAGAACAAATGCATACAACCTGAGAAGTAGCTAATTGGTAGATACATGACCAATATCTCATCAAATGGGTCCAAGGGGACCTGACTAATAAGTGGCTGACACACATCTGTCCCCAAAAAGGAAACTATCCCAGAAAAAATATAATAAATAATAGAAAAATATGTCATTAGGTTCATACTCATGACATTACCCCCTCTCAAGGGTTGGAGCCTCCAGGTGAGGCTTATGGAAAGCTTCTATAGCTTCCTGAGCATTTCCCATACCGTCTACTGGCTCCCAAGAATTGCTTCCTTCATCATATCCTTCCCATTTGACAAAGTACTCTATACAGCAATTCCTGCCTCAACCTTTAATATGGCTGTCAACCACTTTCTCCACTACATATTCTTCTTCTCCTTCCTCTGTAACAATAGGGGGAGGTTGTGGAGGATTGTGTCCATGGGGGTTGTGTTGGAATTTGGTTAAGAGAGTGATGTGGAACACCAGATGAATCTTCATTGTATGTGGTAATTCCAATTTGTAGGCATGTGAGCCCACCTTTTCCAAAACCTTGTAGGGACCCAAGCATTTATGACTAAGCTTGTCCAATGGTCGATCTGAAGCAATATTTTGGTGCAAGAGCCAGGCTCAGTCTCCTATCTCCAATTCTTCTGCTGGACAATGCTTGCAATCATAATATGTTTTCATTTGTTCCTGGGCCAATGTAATAGCAGCTTTGACATCCTCATAACCCTTCTGTAAGAATTCTGCATGTTCATCAGCATTAGGAATATATCCATCTGCCTTGCCCCCTACAGTCATCTTGGGGTTAAATCCATAGCAGATTTGGAAAGGCAACTTTCCTGTTGATGCATTGACTGAGTTGTTGTAAGCAAACTCAGCCATTGGGAGGAGGGCAACCCAATCAGTCTGTCAATGGTTGCAGAACATGTTCAGGAATATTTCAGCGAATTTATTCATAATTTCGCTTTGCCCATCAGTTTCAGGATGGTATGCCATAGAAAAGGAAGATTTAATGTCCAGTCATTTATAAAGCTGTTGCATAAATTTGGCCTTAAAAACTGAGCCTTGGTCAGAAATAGTTGTCTTGGGAAGGCCATGAAGTTTCCAGACATAGGTAATGAACAAATTGGCAATATCTACAGCAGTGGCAGTAGAGTGTGTGGGAATAAGATGGATCATTTTAGAGAATCTATCCACTACTGTTAGAATCATGTTGAAGTTCTCTGATACTGAAAGGCCTGTTACTAAATCATAAGAAATATCTTCCCATGGGCATTCCAGAACTTGAAGGGGCTTGAGAAGGCCTTGTGGCAGGTGATTGGTGGGCTTGGAATGGATGCATGTCTTGCAATGTGTGACATAGGAATTAACAAACTTCATCATCAAGGGCCAGTAGTACTGCCTTGAGATCAATTCCAATGTCCGATACTGTCCTGGGTGTCCTGCTGCCAATGCATCATGGTGGGCTTCCAAAATGAGGTTTTGGATGGTATCATCCTTAGGCACCATAATTTTCCCTTTAAAGTACAGAAGACCTTGATGCATTTCCCAGTCCTTGACCTTCTTTCCCTGCCTGAATAGGCTGATAGTTTCTTTAAGGCACTTGTCCTCATGAATAGCTTCCCCAATCAGGTCATGGATTTCTGAATCTGGGGTGATTGTGTTGATAAAAAACTCTGGATGAATGAGAACTTGGTTCTCCACCCCCCTTTCAAGGGGTACTAAATCATAGCATCTTGATAAGATGTCTGCCTTTTTGTTCTGCACTCCTGGATGATAGATGATTTGATAACAGAATCAGGAAAAGAAGTTTGACCATCTAATCTGACATTGTGAGAGCTCTTGAGACTTTGAGAAATACTCCAAATTCTTATGATCTGTTAATATTTGGATGGGATGTGAGGCACCTTCTAAAAGGTGGTGCCATTCATGCAATGCTCAGATAATAGCTAGGAGCTCCTTATCAAAAATATCATAATTTTGCTCTGCTGGGGAGTGGGATTTGGAAAAATAGGCCACTGGGTGGAGTTTCCCTTCCTCATCTTTCTGAGATAGAATTGCCCCAGTAGCATAATTTGAGGCATTGCACTCAAGGAAGAATTCTTTTGTGACATCTGGCTGTAAAAGGACTGGTGCTTCTTTAAGAGCCCTCTTGAGAGTTTCAAAGGCTTGAGTCTGTTTATTGGTCCAGTTCCACTCTGCATCCTTTCACAAAAGATCATACAGTGGTTGAGCAGTGGTTCCAAAATCAGGTATGAATCATCTATAGAAGTTCACAAATCCCAAGAACTCTTGAATATTTTTGACATTTTTAGGGGTAGACCAATTTAAAGCAGCTGTAACCTTGCTTTGGTCAACTTTGATGCCTCTTCCAGAGACAATAAATCCCAGATAATCGATTTTACGGACATGGAAGAAGCATTTTTCCAAATTGCAGAATAAGTTGTTTTCTTGCAATCATCTCAGCACTTCTTGAACATGGCCAATATGGTCCTCTTCATTTTTGGAGAAAATAAGAATGTTGTCCATGTAAATGATCACAAATATGTCCAGGATATCACAGAATATATCATTCATGAGATGTTGGAAGACTGCTGGGGCATTGGTCAGCCCAAAGGACATGACCAAGTACTCATATAGCCCATATTTGCATTTAAATGCAGTTTTCCCTTCATCTCCCTCCTTGATGCAGATGAGATTGTAACCCCACTTGAGATCGAATTTAGTGAAGACTGTGGCACCTCACAATCATTCAATTAGATTATCAGGTAGAGGCAAAGGGTGAACATTCTTTTTGGTGATAGAATTAAGATAACAATAGTCCACCACCATTCAATAGCGCTTTTTTCCATCTGGGCCTGGTTTTTTCTCAATAAGAAAGGCTGAGGATGCCATTGGGGACTTAGAAGCCCAAATGTGGCCTGATTCCAAAAGCTGGGCTAATTCTTCCTTTAATGCCAGGTCCTCCTCAATTGCTGTCTTGAAAATGGGACCATGTCATAGCTTGGCCCCTTCCACTAGTTCAATCACACAATCATATTCTCAATGAGGGAGGACAGTTGATTCTTACTCAGAGAATACTTTAGAGAATTGTCGATATGGTAGAGGGAGGCTAGATTTGCCTTTTAATTCTAACATGCTAGCAATTTTAAGGCATTTCCAGGTGCAAAACGGGGAGTTAAAAGATATGGTGGACTTGTCCCAGTCAATAAGAGGATTGTGCTTTTTAAACCATGACATCCCTAGGATGACATGATGGTTACCAATGTCTGTAACATGGCATTCCACTTCCTCCTTGTGGGATCCAATGGTCATATTAAAGTGAGTATAAAGGGTGACATTCCCAGATGCCACTTCTCATCCATCAATCACATGGAGTTTGTGAGGTACTGGATGTGTGATTAAGGGTAATCTATACTCCTTGACCAGTTCAGAGTGGATAAAGCATGAAGAAGCCCCTGAATCTAATAGGGCTTTAGTAGAAAAGGGTTTGGCAGAATAGGGGGATTTTTGCGAAATAGGAGTCTTACTGGGACTTGCAATGATTGGTACTTGGATTTGAGAGGTGTTGCTAATGGAATTGAGTTCTAAATACAATACATTGCAGTCTTTAAGCATATGGCCAAGAACTTTGCTCCTTAAAGAGTTCTGGCCCCTCCTTTTCCTGACTCTTCTTCCAACATTATCTCCACTTCAACCACTTCTGGTCCTTGGTCCCCAACAACTTCAGCTACATGGCTGGATATGGCCTTGGAGGGGCATTGAGTGGATATATGCCTGTGGCCACCACAATTGTAGCAAGTGAATACATTCTTGCCCTTTCCATCCAGATCCATGGGAGCTGGCCCCTTATTATCTACCTTTGCAGTCAAGGTAGTTGGCTTTGAAGGTGCAAAGGCTGTGGTAGCAGGGCACACATCCAACTTGATTTGATTAAAAGGAGTCTTCAAGATTCCTCCTTGATTCCACTTGATTGTGGGTTGGGCCAGGCCCAAACCTTCATGAGCAATGGATTGGATGACTCCTTTTTTAGCCTGACCACCATCCATCATAAAGATGGGGTCACTGACATTGAAGCATGGGCAAGGAGTATTTGTGGTAGTGGTGACCTTGGGAGTGGCAGAGGATGTAGCTGGCATTTGATAAAATTCCAGATAATTGTCAACCTCGAGTGCTAGATCCTTGGTGCACTCAAAAGTAGCCATGGCCCAATTGAACAACTGGTTCATCATCATGTCTTTGATGTCCTTCTTGAGACCATCATAGAAGTGGTCATGGATGACTTTGTCAGAGTATCCTAGAGGCATTGCATAAGTTTGGAGATCTCTGAGATACTCCTGAACAGATTTAGTTTGTTTGCAGGCCTGGAATTTGAGATGATATCACTCAGCCTCATTATTGTCCCCAAAACATTTATCAAACTCCCACCAGAATAAGGCTACATCATTAAGCCAGGCCACTGACCTGGGAGTTTGTTGTTCTTGATTTAAATGGGGTTGTACCCAATCACACACTGTGCCTTCCAGATATCTGATAATGAAATTGATCTTTTGACATGCTGAAAGCCCTTGTCCCTTTGCATCTAAATACATGTTGCAAGCCATCGCAAAATCTTCTGCCTTCTCCTTGTTCTTCCCATCATATTTATCAGGAGTGGCATATTTTACTCCTGAGGTTGTAGGAGCGACAGGCAGCATGACTGGAGGAGCCAGAGGAACTACCAGGGGAATAGGGGGAACAGGAGGAATAGTAGGTGTGGCAGCTTGAGGCCCTTGATGTTGAATAATCATATTTTCTATATGATTAAGAGTGGTTTGTGTTAAGTCCATGTGGGGGAAGTCCACATTGTGGAACATTGGGAATCCTCTAGAGTCATAAATTGCTGCTCCTGGCACTTGAGAAAATTGTCTTCTCATGGCCTCAACTTCTCATTGTACCTCACCCACTTCTGCATGGACAAGAGTGATAGATTCATATACATTGGACAAGAGCTTATACATATTGAACCCTACAAGATCATGCCTCATATTATCAATTTCCTCATATGTGGCTTGATGGGCAGGACAGGGGATACAAGCACAAGCCATCAGGGAGCCAGCCCTTGACGAGTGATGGGAATCATAAATTGATGACATTGTTAAAGATCCTCAGAGTCAGACAAGATATTGATGATTTCTGGTTCATATATGACCTTGTCTTCACTACTTTTGGGACTAACACTTCGATTGCAGGGATAATATAGGGGATTGCATTCCAGCTCAATAAATGCTTCAGGGCTTGGGGCATAATGAGGAGATGTAGGTTGATATGGGGGTAAAGACTCAGCCTGATTATTATTGTTGTGAAATGCAAGGAAGGTATAGTTGTGAGGGTGGATTGTACCCTGTCCTTGGGTGATGATCATATCCACCTGTTCTTGGTAGGTGTCAACCTGAAGATCAGCTTGGAGGAGGTCTTCTTGAAGCTTGATGATTTGTTCATCCTGTTTGTTGATTTGTGCTTCACAAAGATTGATGATCTCAATAAGTTGATCATAAAGGTTGATAAGTTTGTATTTTTCTCACCTATATCATTGGGCAAGAGTGAGGGCCCCAGAGAGATCATTGATGGCTTGGTCATAGTCCCAAGCCTTGTGGAGGAAAGAGAGGGTGCCAAATATGGCTCCCAAAATGAGGTCTACAATAAATGAAAAGGTGTGTTCCACCCACACTGGAGTGTACTTGGACAATAAGCAAAGATATATGGGTTTATAAGTGTTAAACTACTAACTGTTTGCTGTGTTTCTAGCATTGGACAGTCCTTGTTGAACTATTACAGCCATGGTCAGGCATAATTAGTAACAGGTTTTCTGCAAGTGGAAAGTTGACTGACTAACAGCATATGGGCTTAGGGTGTGGACACCATGATAAGTGGATGATTGCTAACTGGCATTTCTATCTGATCCCTACTGCCTATCCTTTGGTGTTTTTGATTATTGTACACCCTGGGACTATCAGCTTTTCAGGGTACAGCAAATGACACAAGCACTTTTGTTTGTCAACAAGGAGAAACAGCTTGACCTAGTGTCACAACTCAGCTTGGAGGGACTAGGCAAGTAGGCAAAGGGTTCTATGTGTAACCCTAGGAATGTGCGCAAGGTGGCTACACCATATATACCAAGCAACTTATGCACCCTATAGGTATAGGATGGCTTATATGCACCAACAAGGGGTGACTAACAGGTGGAGAGGGCAAACAAGGGCCTGGGGTTATGGTTTACTTAGTTAAAGACACACTTGACCTGACAAGGGGGTCTGGGCTAGGGTATGGGTGGATAGGAAACCAGTAGATTCAGCTAAGTCCTCATAGACAAGAGGTCAAGCCATGAGGATAACTCCCAGCTTGACCTCTCTCTTATATACAGGAGAGGAAACACATCAGAACAAACACATACAACCTGAGAAGTAGCTAATTGGTAGATACATGACCAATAACTAATCAAACAGGTCCAAGGGGACCTGACTAATAAGTGGCTGACACACATCTGTCCCCAAAAAGGAAACTAGCCCAGAAAAAATATAATAAATAATAGAAAAATATGTCATGAGGTTCATACTCATGACACTCCCATATGACCTGCTGTCAACTTAGCATTATCCTCAACCCATCTCCTCCTGACCCCATCCTGATGCATTCACCACACCACCAATCTGGCCACAAATTGGTGCACCATCCCACATTGATGTGGGCTACATGGGAACCCAGCAGTGCAGTGGCTGGCCAAGCCTGATTGGTTGAAAAAACTGTGAGTCATGATGCACACCCGAACTACTAACCAACACACTTGACAGGCCATTGCCTCACCAACCCACCTGTTTATGACTCAATATCCCCTCTGGGAATGCTGCTGTGACCCTTCCCTTGATGTGGGTTCCCACCTCAGGCCTGTCAGCTCCCCCAGCTTTTCTCTGCCACTGCCCTGGGATGGATTGGTTGGTTGGTGGCCACTGGTGAGTACCAGAACTGATCACAAATTACTTACCTGCAGTTGCCAGCATCCCCAGGTGCCCTGAACTTCTTGATTTCACCAAACCATGTCTGAATCCAATGAATGAGTGGGTCTGAACAAGTGCCCATGCCCAAACATCACATTTTCTGGTGTGATGTCCAGTTACTTATATACCTATACATAGGGTTGACTGATGAAGGAAGCCTTTTTTGACATATATATCTGGGGGGGTAAATACATATGTGAGCCAAAATTATGGATGATATTGTCACAACTCAGCTTGGAGGGACTAGGCAAGTATACAGAGGGTTCAGATCCCGTAACCCTAGGAATGTACGCATGCTCATCGGCATTTGGAATATAACCATCCGCTTCACCCCCAATAGTCATTTTAGGGCTAAAACCATAGCAGATTTGGAATGGTGATTTCCCTGTTGAGGCATTGACTGAATTGTTATAAGCAAATTCTGCCATAGGGAGAAGCGCAACCCAATCCGTCTGTCGATGGTTACAGAACATGCGTAAGAATATCTCAGCAAATTTATTCATGATCTCGCTTTGCCCATCACTTTCAGGATGATAAGCGGTAGAGAAGGATGGTTTAATGTCAAGGCGTTTATAAAGTTGTTGCATGAATTTTGCCTTGAAGACAGAGCCTTGATCTGAAACTGTTTACTTGGGGAGACCATGGAGTTTCCAGACATAAGTGACAAATAAGTTGGCGATGTCTACAGCAGTGGCCGTAGAATGTGTAGGAATAAGATGGATCATTTTAGAAAATCGATCCACCACTGTTAGAATCACATCAAAGTTTTCTGACACAGAAAGACCTGTCACTAAGTCATAGGAAATATCTTCCCATGGGCGCTCCAGGACCTGAAGAGGTTTCAAAAGACCTTGAGGTAATCAATTGGTAGGTTTGGCCTGAATACATGTTTCGCAATGGGAGACATAAGAATTGACGAACTTGGTCATTGAAGGCCAATAGTATTGTCTTGAAACTAATTCCAGAGTGCAAAATTGTCCCGGGTGTCCCGCAGCTAGAGCATCATGATGAGCCTCTAGAATCAGGTTACGAATGGTGTCGTCCTTAGGTACCATGATCTTGCCCTTAAAATAAAGAAGGCCCTGTCGCATCTCCCAATCCTTTACTTGTTTTCCCTGTCTAAATAAGCCAATGATCTCTTTAAGTCGTTCGTCCTTGTGGATGGCTTCCCCAATTAGGTCATGAATTTCGGAATCAGGGGTAATTGCATTGATGAAAAACTCAGGACGAATGAGAACTTGGTTCTCCACCCCCCTCTCAAGGGGTACCAAATTATAGTGTCTCGAAAGAATGTCTGCTTTCTTATTTTGAGCCCCTGGGCGATAGATGATTTGATACCTGAACCTAGAAAGGAAGTTTGACCATCGAATCTGGTGCTGAGACAGTTCTTGTGATTTGGAAAAATATTCCAGATTCTTGTGGTCTGTAAGGATTTGAACAGGGAAAGTAGCTCCTTCTAAAAGATGCCACCATTCATGCAAGGCCCAAATGATAGCCAGCAGCTCCTTATCGAAGATATCATAATTTCGCTTGGCTGGCGAGTGAGATTTGGAGAAATATGCAACCGGGTGTAGTTTTCCTTCTTCATCCTTTTGGGACAAAATAGCTCCTGTCACGTAATTCAAGGCATCACATTCGAGGAAGAATTCCTTTGAAACATCCAGTTGCAGAAGAACAGGTGCATTTTTTAAGGCATCCTTCAGAGTATTGAAGGCGACATCTTGTTTACTTGTCCAATCCCAGGGGGCTTCCTTGCGCAATAGATCATAAAGGGGGCGAGCCGTGGTTCCGAAGTTAGGAATGAATTGCTGATAGAAGTTGACAAACCCCAAAAATTCCTGAATATTTTTAACATTTTTGGGGGTTGACCAGTTGAGCGCCACTGTGACCTTGCTCTGGTCGACCTCGACTCCTTTGCCAGAGACAATAAATCCTAGATAGTCGATTTTAGGAACATGGAAGAAACATTTTTCCAAATTACAGAACAAATTGTTCTCTTGGAGTCATTTCAAAACCTCGCGAACATGGCCAATGTGCTCATCCTCATTTTTAGAAAAGATCAGGATATCGTCCATGTAGATAATGATGAAAATATCCAGAATATCCCTAAAGATGTCGTTCATGAGGTGTTGGAATACTGCTGGAGCATTCGTAAGTCCGAATGACATGACCAAATACTCGTAGAGATCATATTTGCATTTAAATGCAGTTTTCCACTCATCACCTTCTTTGATTCATACAAGATTGTAACCCCACTTCAGATCGAACTTTGTGAAAATAGAAGCGCCCCATAATCGTTCAATAAGATTATCAGGTAGTGGCAGGGGGTGGATGTTTTTCTTAGTGATTGAGTTCAAATACCAATAATCAACCACCATGTGATACCATTTCCTGCCATCTGGTCCCGGTTTCTTTTCGATGAAGAAGGCTGATGACGCCATGGGGGATTTGGAGGCCCTAATGCATCCTGATTCCAAAAGTCAAGCTAATTCTTCCTTCAATGCAAGGTCTTCCTCAATCGTGGTTTTGAAAATGGGACCATGCTGTAACTTGGCTCCCTCTACTAATTCAATCGCACAATCATATTCTCGATGTGGTGGAAGGACTGTGGATTCTTCCTCAGAAAATACCTTGGAGAATTGGCAATATGGGAGAGGTAAGGTGGATTCGCCTTTAAGTTCGAGAGTGCTTGCAATTTTGAGGCATTTTCGGGTACAATAGGGGGAATTGAAGGAAATAGTCGATTTGTCCCAATCGATAAGCAGATTATGTTTTTTAAACCACGACATACCCAGAACCATGTGATGGTTTCTGATGTCTGTTACATGGCACTCAATTTCTTCTTCATGTGACCCAATGGTCATATTAAAATGCGTATAATGTGTGACATTTCCTGACGCCACTTCACGTCCATCAATTACTCGAAGCTTGCGAGGTACTTGATGAGGAATTAAGGGTAACCAGTACTCTTTGACCAATTCGGGATGGACAAAGCATGAAGAGGCACCTGAATCTAGTAGGGCCTTTGTAGAAAATGGTTTTGCAGTGTAAGGTGATTTATGAGAGATAGGAGTCTTGGATGGATTTGCGACAATGGGAACTTGAATTTGAGTAGAGTTACTAATGGAATTCAATTCTATATATGATACATCGCAGTCCTTTATTAATTGGCTGAGAACTTCACTCCTTAGAGAGTTCTGGCCCCTCCTTTTCCCAACTCTACATCCAAGGTGATTTCCACTTCAACTAATTCGGGACCCTGGTCCCCAATAACCTCAGCTACATGGCCAGAAATGGCCTTGGATGGACATTGGGCAGATATATGCCCCTGACCTCCACAATTATAGCATGTAAACACATTCTTGCCCTTCCTGTCTAGATCCATGGGGGCCAGGCCCTTGTTATCCACCTTGGGGGCCGATGTGGAGGGCTTGGATGGAGCAAAAGCGGTAGTCGCAGGGCGAGCATTGAGTTTGATTTGGTTAAATGGAGTTTTGCTAACTCCGCCTTGATTCCATTTGATTGTAGGCTGGGCTGGGCCCGAACCTTCATGCGCAATAGATTGAATGACCCCCTTTTTAGCCCGACCACCATCCATCATAAAGACAGGGTCACCGACATTGAAGCGTGGGCATGGGGTATTGGCAGGAGCAGAAGTGGTCTTGGGAGCTGAGGAGGTTGCTGGGGTATGATAGAATTCCAAATAATTGTCTATTTCAAGTGCTAAATTTCTAGTGTGCTCGAAGGTAGCAGTCACCCGGTTGAACAGTTGGTTCATCATCATGTCCTTGATCTCCTTCTTGAGACCATCATAGAAATGATCTCGAATAACTTCATCCGAGTAACCCAAGGGCATAGTGTATGTTTGGAGATCACGAAGATACTCCTGGACAGATTTAGTTTGTTTGCATGCCTGGAACTTGAGGCGATACTGCTCAGCCTTGTTGTTATCACCAAAACGTTTATCGAACTCCTGCCAGAATAAAGTCATATCATTGAGCCAAGCCACTGTCCCAGGATTCTGGCGTTCTTGGCCTAGGTGAGGTTGTACCCAGTCGCGAGCAGTGCCTTCCAGGTATCCTGTGATGAAATTAATTTTTTGTTTGTCTGTTAGGCCTTGTCCCTTAGCCTCAAGATACATATCGCAGGCTGTTGTGAAATCTTCTGCCTTCTCCTTGTTCTTCCCATCGTACTTATCTGGAGTAGCATATTTTACCCCTGAAGTTGTCATGGGAGCTGGAGCGACTGGCGGAATAGGGGCTACTGGGGGCCTGGGAGCGACAGGGGGAATGATTGGGACCAGTACATGTGGAACTTGATGTTGAATAAACAACTGCTCAATATGATTGAGTGTTGTTTGAGTGAGATCTACTCGAGGAAAGTCGACATTATGGAAAGTAGGATATCCTTGTGAATCATATATAGCAGCTCCTGGTACTTGAGAGAACTGTCGGTGCATTGCTTCGACTTCTAATTGGACCTCCTGTATATCCGCACGAACCAAGGCAATAGATTCATGTACATCCGATAGTAGTTTATACATGTTAAACCCAACCAAGTCATGTCTCATGTTGTCGATTTCCTCATATGTTGCCTGATGTGCAGGACGAGGAATATGGACATGAGCTGTTGGGGATCCAGCCCTCGATGAATGGTGGGATTCATAGGCAGATGACATCATTACAATTCCTCTGAGTCTGATGAGATATTAATAACTTCCGGTTCGTAAACTACTTCATCGTCACTACTTTCAGGAGTAGGACCATGATCCTCCAGATACCACAGAGGGTTACATTCAGGTTCGATAAATGCCTCGGGGCTTGGAGTGTACTGAGGAGATGTGGGTTGATACGGGGGCAACGACTTGGCCCGATTGTTATTATTGCGAAACATGAGGAATGTGTAGTCGTGGGGGTGGATAGTGCCCTGACCTTGAGTAACAATGGTGTTGACTTGCTCTTGATAAGCGTCGACCTGAAGATCAGCTTGCAATAAATCCTCCTGAAGCTCAACGATTTGTTCGTCGCGCTCATTGATTTGGGCTTCACGAAGGTTGATAATATCTATAATTTGATCGTAGAGATCAAGAAGTTCGTATTTCTCGCGATGGTATCATTGTGCAAGGGCAAGTGCGCCAGTCAAGTCATTAATGGCTTGGTCATAATCCCACGCTTTGTGGAAGAAAGAAAGGGTGCCAAAAATGGCCGCAAGGACAAGATCTAGAATATAAGAAAGGGTGCGTTCCACCCACACTGGAGCATACTCGAGCAATAAGCAAAGATAAAACAGATTTATAAGCGCAAATTCACTAACTGTTTGTCGCTTTTCTAGTGTTGGACAGTCCTTGTATGAACTATTACAGCCGTGGTCAGGCGTAATCAGCAACAGGTTTTCTGCAAGTGGAAATTTGACTGACTAACAGTGTGTGGGCTTAGGGTGTGGACACCGTGATATGCGGACAATTGCTAACTGACATTTCTATCCGATCCCTACTGCCTATCCTTTGGTGTTTTTGATTATTATACACCCAGGGACTATCAGCGTTTCGGGGTACAGTGAATGACACAAGTGCTCTCATTTGTCGACGAGGAGTAAATGGCTTGACCTAGTGTCACAACTCAGCTTGGAGGGACTAGGCAAGTATGCAAAGGGTTCGGATACCATAACCCTAGGGATGGTGCGCAAGGTGGCTATGCTGTATATACCAAGCGACTTATACCTTAACTAGGTAGCTAAGGATTTATGCGCACTGACGAAAGGTGACTGACAGGGTAGAGGGGCAAATGAGGGCCTGGGGTTATGGATGATGTAGTTAACAACACACTTGGACTGACGAGGGGTCCTGGGCAGGGGTATGGGTGATGTAGAACAGATACTATTAGCTGAATCCTCGTAGACAAGAGGTCAAGCCATGAGGAGTACTCCCAGCTTGACCTCTCTCTTATAT
>WSTI01000134.1:0-13455 GCA_019616915.1 Ceratobasidium sp. 423
AGATACATTTTGCCCATGAAAACTCAAACAGCTACAAGTTATGGGCCTCATCGTTTATGTCACGTGATGAGCAATTTAATGCGATACTATTTTGGACAGCGCTAGTTGCCGGTCCCTGCAAGGCAAAAAGTCACGTGGCTTGGACTTTTTTTGGATGCAATTTATTACACGGACACGATCGCAGGGTCGTACACCGAGGGTCACTAAGTAACCAATATAGGAGCGGGAGACAAACAGGGTGGGAAGGGAAAAGGAACACACACGGCGGTTGAGAAGTAGTCGAGAACCTGTACACGTAAGGCACACAGTGACTCGGTGGGACGAGTGGTCGAGCAGAGAGCTAGACAAGTAAAGGCAGAAACCATAGATAGCATAATAAATAACCAAAATAAAAATAGGAGGAAGGAGGAGACAACGAGGGGGCATAGGGTTACGGTGCGAGCATGAAACACGTGGCTTGGACAAAGTTTCCTTTCCCTCACTGGCAGCAAGTAAATTGGTCCTTATTGGTTCGACAGTAAACAGCCTTAGGTTGATTGACCGATCTGAATAGTGCCTCTTCATATATAGACTTACCTAGTCATCACGAAAGCACTCCTACTCCTTTGGCAAGTTTAGCAAGTGCAGCAACATCTCCGTCAAATTAATCTATAAAATAAAACATGATGCCAGAATGGATGAACTCTAAATGTCCAACGTGCTTGACAATGCTCTCCCATCAGTGGTCCATCCTCCCACCAAACCATTTAGTATCGTATCGTCAATGGTCACATGCACCAATACATACCCCAGTTCTGAGGAATAATTTCGCTTGATTCATTATCCAGTTGCCCAAAGTGATAAGCACCACCAATCACGCCGTCCTCGTAAGAGCCATCATATTGCTGAGTGAAATATGGGATTGAATTGAGAGAAATGTGGATATATGCGCCTGGTTCAACGAACAAACTTTAAATGAACAAACAAACTGGAACTTGAACACTACCAGAAGAAGGCATTGATATATATATCCAAGTTTGGATTCCTCGTGGGCAAGAGCGGTCGACTTTCCTAACCTACCCCGCGGGGAAAGAATTAGGTGTAGGTGCGCGAACACAATGCTCCTTATGACCACAGCAGGATCATCTCCCTGGCGTATGCGTAACTTTGCACATTTAACCTTCTGGCCCGTATCCGCGGGACGCTCTGTGCCAAGAGAGCCACCCTACCCCGGGAGGGTGTTAATTAGACACAATTCATACGGGGATACCCTCCTCGCTGGATGTAGTCCCGAGGATCGTCAAATAGGCTCTTGGTTTTATAGCTGTAAGCGGCGGGCTGTATACAGGACAGTCACGACAAGTGAAACTTTCAGAGAAAGAACGAATTTTAAGATCCCTTGGCATAACGTGCCAACCCAGCAGCATCACCGTTCCAATAGTCTGAGCATGATAGTATCAGCGAACAATAGCCTAGACTAAATCAACTTTTTGAAGATATCTTACCTTGGTCAATAGGCGAGGACTGAATGGACGTGTAAGCAACCACCTGAGTCTACATAGCGAGTCACCACTTACACTGTACTGCCAGAAAGAGTGATAAGCCCAGCCAGCAGGGAGGGTACCGACGGTCGAGGCATAGCGGGCAACCCACAGGGCATTTGTAGATCCAAATGCTGCCGAGTTTCCTGTGCATGTCTAGTAGATAAAATTAAAATAATCAGACAAAGACATCCTTTGCCGTTTCGCCCTATATTTACCTTCCACCAATCGGTAGTCGTGTAAATAGTGGGATAACGCCCTGTCTTGGAATGATACGTATCGCTAAATTCCTTGACCCAGCTAACCATACTCGTTGCCGAAAGCCCATAGCAAGTAGCACCATAAGGGTTATCTAATTACAACATTTAGCGAGAACCAATCGGCATCATAGAGTCATTGTGCTCACACTCAATATCGAGAGCACCCGGTAGTGTCTTTCCGTCGGCCGACCATCCCCCTGACGATTAATATGAATAAGTAGGGGTTATTAACGCCCAAAATGCCTCGACTCCGTACCTCCATGTGCCAAGAAGTAATTTGCTTGGGTGGCACCGGAAGAGACGTCCGGGCGGGCGAAATGATAAGAGCCACGGATCATACCAACATTATATGACCCGGTGTATTGCTGACTGAAGTACGGATTGGTATAACCTACAAAACGTGACGAGGGAAGGTACCAGCGCGTTTGAGACTAATACATCAAGACTAATCGAGATGAAAACTCACTAGTCCCCTCAGTAGCTTTGATATACGCGAACGTAATTCCGGCGCTCTTCTGAGCTGCCCAGTCAACATTACCTTGATAGCCCGACACGTCGATGCCCTTGGGCTGGGCACGTTTCTCTACGGGAGTAGCGACCCCCGTTGACGCCAGCCCGGCAATAGCCAGAATACTAGTAAGAAAGGTAGTG
This sequence comes from Ceratobasidium sp. 423, assembly GCA_019616915.1. NCBI lineage: Eukaryota > Fungi > Basidiomycota > Agaricomycetes > Cantharellales > Ceratobasidiaceae > Ceratobasidium > Ceratobasidium sp. 423. The sequence continues at coordinate 2,432 of WSTI01000134.1, forward strand.
TTCTTCATCTTAAAACAAAGATTTGGGAGAGGAGGCTGGTTGGCATACCTTCCTTACTCATGCCTTTTTATACCACTAGGATTCCTAAGTATGTTGTTATTTCGATATTATCTCCTTCAGCCATATGGCACATATTGTCTCTAGTCGTTGGTGGATGGCCGGATCCGAGTCGGTCAATCTATAAAGATGCGCCAACGAATGCATTGTGATCGACGCTTAGTGAGAACTTCGTGCTTCGATGATGTCCAATCCATGTGCCTCATTGAATTGACCCATTGGGAAGCCATCACACATGCGTGAAAAGGGATATTTTTAAGCAACCAACTTGATCAATCGAATACGTAGATGGCGGTTGCATACGGAGCCGTCACGGCTATACAGGCCTTCGTTGATGGTATCACGAGAGAACAAGGCCAGTCACAAGGGGGAAGCGTACGTGGGTATATGCGTTAAAATTATCTGCCGCCGAGATTTTAGCGCCAAGATCAGCACGTGTACGCATGTGCGGACAATAATGATGACTCCAAAAAGTCTGCGGTACGAAGCTGAGCCGTACTCACCGCCGCTCCCGATTCGTATTATGTTCCCTTGCACGTGCCTTTAGGTATCAGAGATCAAATAAGGAATTTAATACTGCAGCATTTTCACGTAAACAGGGCCAAGTAATATTGGAGATGCATAAGAGTATTAACCTCAATCAAATTGAAACAGTTCACCACTATTCCGATTCGGCTGCTCTCGTGGAAACAATGCATGTTTTCGCTCCTCCGACCCTAGGCTACTGTTCCGCTGTAGGTAATGTTTGCATTTAGGGGTTAAAACGGTCGCAACCGGGATGTTCCGGGTATTACCCGCGGGTAATCAGACGGGCGCACAGCCACTAATAAAGTGGGAGCTGGAACGGACTTTGAACCAAAGCAGAGTTTTTTTCCGTAGTTGTACTGTTTATTCGCTGTCCTTGCTCGTATGTAGTCTAATCAACTGTTATTTATTGCGGTCCATCGATTAGTTTTCTTACTGGGGCCACTCTGTCAAAACTGTTAGGGTTACCGTCGACGAGTTGTACTGATCCGATAATAGAGGCCAGCTGTAGAGTTATGACTCGAGATTGCAAATTAGGTGATGTTCCAATCATTGAGCACGTGATCAAGGTTTTTTATTACATTTATAAAGCGCTACATGGACACTAGGTCAAACCGCGCGTGTCAAGAACCTGGGCAGCGAGTACAGTAGGAGTAGATACAGTGGGTGAGGGGTACGAAAGCAGCAGGCACGCGTGAGAACAGTAGTCAGGCAAGAGCAGGAGCCATGCATGGGTGCGTGATCAAGGTAAACATTCACGTTTGTTGAATTTTCATCGAGCATTGCTTGCTCAGTAATGGTATTTCCTGTCTCCGATCCCATAGTTTCGTGTAAATTATCAACTACCATGTTCACATCCGGAGACGCCGATTCGCTCGGCTGGGATTCGAAGCTCAAGTCTTGCGGTGGCGGGTCATCCAACCTCTGTCTCTGCTCCGTACGTGTTTAAAAAAGGATTATTTTAACTTGTGTTAATTTAACAGACCTTCGCTGACGCTCCATTGGCGACAACCAAATTCTTGCGACGAGCAAGTGTCTGTTTCGATGGGCGAGGCATGTTCAACACGGCCGATGTGCGCAAATCCCATATATTGAATAGATTGCCATTTTTGGGTAAGACCTCGAACACCCTCCGCCTCTCGCGATAGGCTGAGACTCGCCCATGTGGCTGTGTGATTGCGTTGGACCCTGTGTCTGATAAGCACTGATAGCGTTATAGCATCTTAACGCGTTATATTTTGGCAAAAACGAATGCATATCGGGGTAGATATACTATGTGTTTACATGTGCCCGCAGAAACAATCACAAAATTCGACCCAGAAACGGATGTTCTGGTCGTCCGAGTGGTTTTGTCACGTCAGGGCAAGCTCCCTTTGGTCACGGGGCATGATCTGGGTGTCGTCTGCTTTACAATCAGGTTGAGGCCAATGTTTCACGAGTAGTTGGTCCACTTGGATTTGGCGGGTATATCTACTCGCGAAATTACCCTACACAGGCTCCCGCGAAATTCTTGTGCCTCGGCCCCAAATCCCTACCCTGCCTGCCACAAGTTACCTACCCAGCCTCCAGTTAAATTTTTGATGGATGGAGCCCGGGTACACCATTTGAGATTAGTAAAAATGGAAATTGGCCTCGATGTGCATGTATTTACATATGATTTTTCATAATAGACGCTACACTACTCAAATTAGGGAGGAGCGAGGTTGTCGGACAAGCGTGTTGTTGTTCGATGCATTGCCAAGACATATGGCTCTAACCCGAATTGGGAGCAGATGTAAGCACTGGAGCAGAAAATCATCGATTCATTGAACAAACCTTATGTTCAATGCCATATCGTGTCAAGCAATCATGGATGCGCCTAGCCATGTAGTCGCTTGTGTGGGATTCTGTAAGGCTATTCCAAGGAGGTAAGCTTGTGTACGTGTTCCCGTCAAGGAGAAGGACTTACCGAATAAATTCGAGGATAGCCCGCCACATCTGCCCACCCTCTAGCCAGAACACAATCATGCCAAGATACGACTCCGAGGTTGGACAGGTCCAACCATCGAGAGCCAAATGAAGTGCACCAGGGATACTCTGAAAGACAAATGTGAGAGAATTAAAAAATTAATACAAGATCGCAATATAAAAATCAATACATACCTGCAAATACTCAGCTACATCGACAGAGGCTCCTATATATATGCGATGTACATAGTTGGAGATTGTTGCTGCAGTAGGAAGCTGAGTTCCTGGGCGAAGAAGCTGAGCCTCTGCCCAACGTAAGCCACTTGTCACAGAGCTGAATGGACAATGATCTCGGGCGCACTCGATCGCAGGGAGTGCAATGTGAAACACCTCTGAAAACTCGACATCGGAGCCTAGTATCGACACCCCCACCCCCCGTTGGAATCCGCCCCAGCAGACACACCACGTCAATCGTCACATGCTCTGGCGGCTTTGCGAAGGTTGCTAGTGCCATCACCAGTCCGAAGTCAATCACGCATAATTGCATCGGGCTTTGGCTCATTGTGCTTGCAACGGAACACAAAAATAAGCTTGATGAAATTGCCCTCATGATCGAACTGCCGCCCAAGGTGCACGATGTAGTGGCCATAGGCTATGGAGCGCCAAGATCCACGGGGCAGTGTCTGAACTAGATAGTGAGCAGGTGCAATTATCGACTGAAAAGTACGAACCAACAATCTCTTGAGCCGAATATTTCACCACAGCTTCACTGTCGGGTAGCGCATTTATGCCCTTTCGGCGCATAGCTCGTTGACCAGGAGGCTCGAGTTGGGCAGGAGTATCGACAACCGGCAGACCAAGAACGTTGGGCATGAAGAAATAGTGCGAAAATTGGAGTAAAATCGGAAGTTTTGTTGCTCCGTTTTTCTACCAGTTTCCTCCCTTTTATGCATGAGCAAAGTTCCCATGAAAATGTTTCTAGAAAATGCATTTGGGCACGCATATATCAGGTGCAAGCACATGAGTTAGGTCTTCGTAGCGCATGAATCAATTTTTAGCAACGCACGATCCCAGCCTTAGCAGCGCATGAATTATTTCTTAGTAATACTACGCATACATCCACGGGAAAACCCGCGTATCACCTGGGCCAAGACCAAATGGTGCTATTTACCCGCGGTACTTATTTCAAATCGTTACCACGGGTACGTCACCCGTCCCAGTTTCATACCGCACGGTATCCCCGCGGATATACCCGGGCACCCGTTCCCGTTTTAGTCCCTAGTTTGCATCGACAGATAAGCTGGAGGAAATTACCCGATTAGCACTGAGCATTACCACGATATGTGTATCGTATGATGTGTCAGCACAAGTCATTCAGATGTTGTTGCGAAGATTTTACCCGACGTCAAGGATCACAGCACGTATCAAGGGCTCTATGGAAAATTTCTTCCCCATTCACAGGCCAAGGACTAGATTTCTCATCCGTGCTTCATCAGCTCCGAATTGCTATGAGGTCACATCGCCTGTCGCTGTCTGGGCCAGTGTGTCCTTGTTACGCCTCTCTGTTCCTCACCTCAGTTCCCGGATTTTGCGCGCTTGATGTACCGTAGTTGACACCTTTGACTGACCTACAAAACCCACTCCGACCGAGCGCTCATTGACTTTAACTCGAGTTTCCCCGCCTCGATAGGTGTCGACGCGACCTATCACTCGGAGCAGGCCTTGTATTTATAATAATCGAGACTAGGCCTTCCTGTCAAGCCAGCTGTCTTCTTATCCTTCCGGAACCCACTACTCCTTCCACTCATTCAAATCTCTTGCTGTCGCTGGGGCGTTATGTCGGGAAAGGTCCACGTACTTAAACCGCGGGTGCCAGATGTATTTCCTGGCTCGTGGGCTGTTGGTGCGCGACCTGCGTCGATGATGGGTGCTCCTCCTGTCTGGGCTACAACAACCGAAATCCCTTCACTTCCCGAAATCGATTCCGACGAGAAAACGCTTCAACACGCGATGAACAACCTCCTTCCTGCGCCTTCAAGCTCTTTCAGTAATGGATTCAAGGGGTTCTTCGCGTGGGACATGTGGTCGAATGCCAGGTTATGGAAAGCCGGGGTAGGTAATTCAAGACCTCACTTGTCGACTCAAAACTCATTGCTACGTAGATGGTTGAGGGCGCTTCGAGTATCGCCTTCACGTTCTTGACGGGCTCTGTAGGAGTAACTGTCCACGGTTATCCTGCTGCAGCAGTGGGTCCAGTGATTTTCTTCGCCAATACTATTGTAAGAATTTCGTTTTATGAAGTTATACTAGAAACTTAGCCTCGATCTAGATTTTGTCTCTTTTCATTTTTGGGCTTTCAACAGGTACTTTCCCCTTTGCCTAAGGCTTTACTCAATTGCTTACTGCCCCGTTCAGCCACTGGCGCACATATCAACCCCCTCATCACCCTTTCGACAACAATTACAGGACTGTGTCACCCTGTTCGAGCAATGATCTACATTATTTGCCAAAGTGCGTCGTGTCCTTATCTGTCAACTGAATGTCCAACTCAACGTTGCTTAATCCAGCCGCCGGTTCATGCATTGGCGGGGCCTTACTTCGCGGGGGCATTGGTCATGCCCGCGCGCTCGAAACGCACAATGGTGGCTGCTTCCTTGATCCGAATGGTCCAATGTCGGTTGGAATGGCGTTCTGTATCGAGTTCGCGTCGGCGTTCGCTTTGTAAGCCACGTTCCTGCGTCGTACACATAGCAGTCTAATCGGAACGCCCGCGAATCCAGGTTGTTCGTATCTTACGGCGTGGGTCTGGATCCCACGCAAAAAGAACTGTATGGTGCCGCCCTCGGTCCACTATTGGTCGGAGCATTGGTTGGTATGATGTACGTATTTTGTATATAGTCTGTCATCATCCCCATGGTTCTGACCTTGATATACGCGCAGCACGGCCTCTACATCTGGCCTCAACCCCGGTTATAGCGGAGCAGGAATCTTCCCCGGGCGGTGCTTTGGTCTTCAAGTCGGTGTCGGCCAGTTTTATGGTCATGATTGGGTGTGGTGAGTATCCTAGCCGATCTCACTACCCTGACCGAATATATGCGCGCCAAATTCCCTCCCACCCAATTCTTCCAAATTAGGGATGGTCACTTACGAAACTCCTCCCTCTAGGTATGTGCCGGATTTTGCGGCGGCCATTCTCCACGGTATTGTCTACCACTTCGCACCTCCTTATACTCGCGAGTGCCCGCTCTCGGCCACTTCGTGTCCTCGCGGAGATGACGGAAACTCTAGCCCATCCAATGGAGACACCGTCTCGCTCGACGAGGAAGGCGTTGTCACTCTTGAGGCCCGAGTATGATGGTTGTAAAATTCGTGTATTTACGGCTGGCTCCTTCCTCGACTTGCATGGTATGATCTGCTATGTATCACTGTCCTTGCTTCTTTAGGACCTTGTTCCGAGTTTGTTACGTTGGATGCGTCTCTTCACGCGATTGTGCTTTTGCCCATTTCATACTTGGAAAGATGTTTAAATTGTTATTACTACCATACCAATATTCATTTAATCGTTTGTAATTGCATTCTTTACGCACCCTATACACACTGTCCACTCATGTCGGGCGGATGGGTCCCCCCGCACGCGGTCTTTTGCGCAGCCCAATGAGTAATTTTGATTTGAAACTGGATAAATTCACAAACTAAGCAGAATTTCGGATACAGACGAGCACAAATCAATACACAGTAAAACCAATTATCAATGTCCATTTCTTCCCCTAACATCCATCTCCCGTGTGCACATTTTTTACTCCACAGTCACAGACTTAGCCCTGTTGCAAAATCGCTTTAGTAAGTTACTACGGTCTCCAGAGTCAAGCGACTTACAAGTTCCTCGGGAAGTCGACATCGAATCCGTTAAGGATAGCCAAGTGATACGAGAGCAACTGCAGCGGGATGATGTTCAATAGACCCTGCAAACAGTCAACTGTCTTCGGCACTTGGATCGTCTTCGCGTTCTTGGGGATACTCTCATCGCCCTCATTACAAATAATGATCGGTTGTCCCTTCCGGGCTGTGATCTGCGCAAGCGCAGATTGGACCTTAGGGAAGAGCGCGTCACGGGTCATGATGATAATAACAGGCATGTTCTCATCGATGAGGGCAAGGGGTCCGTGCTTAAGTTCTCCGGCGAGGATACCTTTAGATCCCATGTGATTAGTCTGAGTATTAAATGAAAGACAACCGGGAGCAACTCACCCTCAGAATGCATGTAGCTAATTTCCTTGATCTTCAAGGCACCCTCCAAGCATGTAGCGTATTGGAAACCACGACCCATGATAAGCAAGGAGCGAGAGTCGTGAAGGGTTTCACTAGCGAGCTGCTGGAAGTTCTTGTCACCCTGAAGAACGGCCTTGATCTGAGTTGGTAGCTCATGAAGCCCGTCGATGATTTGCTTGCGGCGCTCGGTCATCGAGGTACGATCCTCGGAAAGAACAATGGCCATCATGAGGAGAGCAATGTATTGCGAAGTGTAGGCCTAGTAATCAAAGTATTAGCCCGGGGCGTGCGTCGTCGACAAGTCGAGACTCACCTTAGTGGATGCAACACCAATCTCCGGGCCCGCGTTAATGTGGATACCGCAGTGAGACTCACGTGAAATGGTCGACCCGACCGTGTTCACAACACCCACGCAAAGTGCACCACGCTCAATGCAGTAGCGCATGGCCAGGATGGTGTCCGCGGTCTCACCCGATTGAGATACGAAAACGCAGACATCATCACGGAAGATAGGTGTTTTCCGGTCAAGGAAGTCAGATGCGAGCTCGACGGAGACAGGAATTTCGGTCAATTCCTCAAAGATCGCGCGGGTCTAAAGTGCGATCAATTAATCAGTGCGGAACCGGATAATACTCGGTGAAGGACTCACCGCCAAGCATGAATGGTAACTGGTACCGCATGCAGAGAAAACAATGCGGCGTCCACGACGAATGAGAGGAAGGTATGCACGCAAGCCACCCAGCGTAACCGTTTGGGTATCGAAGTTGACACGACCACGCATAGTGTTAATGACGGACTCCGGCTGCTCATAAATTTCCTTTTGCATGAAGTGATCAAATTTGCCCTTCATGATCTCAGCAAGCTCAATTTCAAGTGTCTCGATGGCACGGACAGCCGAGAGTTGACCATCATCCTTGCGCAGGCGGTGAATGTGTAGTTCGCCTTCTGCGACGTGTGCAATGTCGTCATCCTCGAGATACAGGACACGCTTAGTGTGTTCGATGACTGCGCTAGCATCGGACGCGATGAAAAACTCGATCGGTTGGGGCATGCCGTCTTCGGACATGAATGCACGAGACTGTGAGCGGAAGATTTTACCGCCAGCGCTGGTCGCGGCCGGAGGGGCGAGGAGCCCGCTCTCGGTAGGTGGAGCGACTAAATACGATTATTTAGACGCGTTCGAGACACGGAAATACGTGGGCTTACGCGTATCCAACGCCTTTTCGCTGTCCCCAACGCTAGGGAATTCGACATCGACAAAGTCAACCTTGAGTTTCTTCTCGGTCTTGACCCCGATAAGCAATGGGGAGCCGCGGCGAGCGGTGACAATCTCGTTGGGGAAGTGAACCGACTTGAAAACAAATGCGAAGGAGCCCTCCTGCAATGGGGGTTCACTTTGGAGCGCTCATATCACCTAATGTTACGTACCAGCTCCTTAAGAACGGCCTTGACCAAAGACGTGAAAGTAATCCTTTGGGAAGGCTGGGAGTCCCAGATGTACTTGCAGAGCACCGCAACAGCCTCAGTATCGGTCTCACTTTCGAATACAAATCCGCGCTTCTGCAAGACGAGGCGGAGTTCACCAGAGTTGGTTACGATACCGTTGTGGACTACGATGAACTCGTGTCTAACACCCGATCAGCTCCCGAATCGACGCATGTACCCAGGTGAAACTCACTTAGGGTCCGATCGCAGGGGGTGGCAGTTACGAGTGCTGGGCTGGCCATGGGTTGCCCAGCGTGTGTGGGCAATAGACGCCTGAGAAATGAAAGTCTTATTGGGATCGGCAGATCCTTCGGCGATGAGTTTCTTGAGGCCTGAAACCTTGCCGACCTCCTTGTAGAGGATTACGTCCCCGGGCTTATCACCATCGATACCAATACCCGCACTATCGTAACCACGATATTCGAGGCGTGAAAGGCCTGCCGTAAGGATATTGCAGATGGCCTTGCGGTCCTGTCGAGGGGAAAGGGTGAGCTAAATGCTCGCTTGACGCGTCAGAGCGCGTACCTTCTCCACCAGGAAGTTGCAATACGCAAAGATTCCGCACATTGTGACTTGCTTTTATGATTCTAGGCAAGCTTGCTTCAATACGTGAATAAAAGTAAAGTGGAGATGGCTTACGGCGAGGGAGAATGCTGGTGATTGGGAGGCTGCTCGGGCAGTCTTATAAGGGGCCCAGGGTACGCGCGCTTCCCCTGTTTGACCTGTGGCGGTGCTCGGATTGGTGCCTATTTATGATACCCCCGCAGTCCTGTCGAGGCTGTTCGATGGACCTCTGCTTTGTTATCTCAACGCCTTTACATCGCGTTAACTAACCCCCTTAAGTAAATGTTCATTTGCTTGCAACACCAACCAACACCGCTTTCCTGCCCCACGAAATCTCAAACAGCTATTTTCAACTGGTGCCTCGGGAACCACGATGGGATGCGCGATGAATATAGCTGCTATACAGTAACCCGCCCTCATTTCACGTCTAGCCCCAGTAAATAATCAACACTACACGTGCCGACCTTACTCGGCATCGGTTATGGACATATTGGGAAGAGTTGTCCATCCCGGAAACTTTCTGCCCCGAGTAGTGTGCTTCTTGCAAACCATCCCCGACGAGGTTTCCCTATCTTTCAAGCAATTTTCGATCTCGCTTTGCATTCATGCCTACCGGACTCAACATGTCCATCCGATTCTCGACCCGGGGTTGATGGCATCTAGGCAGTCGACGTCCACACGTTGCAGTAAGCCGATTGCGAGGTCCCCGTTCGGCTGATAATTGAGTTTGCTCGCTTTACAGAGCGTCTATCCAGCCGTCTGTCTGCCGAAATATTGAGCATTGCTATCAACAATCATTCAATCGCCATTTCTGCTTCATATTCGGGAGACATTTACGCGCGTATATGTCCAGAAGTCGCTCCCTTGTGTTGCGGCCTTTGTGCAATATGCTAATTTATTCAAGGGTAATTGTGCGATGTACACTCTTTAATATTAGGTATATGCGCGCGGTTACAGGCTGACTACAAAGGCTACGAACATGTCAGTTCTCGGTTTATTTCGAGGGGCCAGACTTCAGGCGCAGACACGACGCACGTGCTTGGCCAGACCCCGCCCTATCGCTTTCGTCATTCGAGACTGAACAAACAATAACGAAACGTGTTGATTCGCGGAGTATCGATCCATGAAGTCTAATGCCTGTTGCCTGCACTCATAGGCGAGATGTGGGGCTAACCTGGAGGTATATTGAATAGATTCAATGACTGCATGTCAAGTCGCCCCAACGGCCGGGTGAAAGCGGGAGGACGCCATAGCAAACCGTGGTCAGGCAGGATACTCATTTCTTCCGAGCTCTTGGCACAGGAGCGAGACGTCGCAAGTGCATCGGGCACACATGCGTCCACATACTGTTCGATCCATGGTTGCTAGAGATTCGGCCCTGTAGCCACCGGTTTCAAATTGATGATCTGCGGTATGTGTCCCCGGATGAATCGGGCTGATCCAGATCATCCAGGCATTCCAACTTGTGGAGCCTTCATTCGGTTATGATTAGTTCCAGCGCTACTGCGGGCACCGCCCTCAGTAAATAGGCTACTAAATTAGTACGTTGGCTATGAAGATATTTTGTATGCTAGCAAGCTTAAGGTTTTATGTGTTTTTGCCGACTAAAGGCGCTGACCAACACCAAATTAAAATATTTACTCGGATCGCCCACGAGCTGCGGTAGTGCAATATCAGCGTTGTCGTAGTAGTAAGAATGCCGATCAAATGTGCTCCCTAGGATCTTCCCAGCACAGAGTTCACCGGAGCAAGCTGTATTCCGAGGTTGTTAGGATTTGTGGCTTTAGGATTGGGTGCATCAGGCCATCCAATCCGGTTCACATCGCTCAATGATGAGTGTGGCATACGTCGGAGGAATCTCTGACCGTGGATAATTATAAGTGCGTTGACAGAATGAGTTCGCCTTGGATTCAGTTTGTTGCAATATTAACAAGGGGAGCTATTTCCATCGGCACTGTTTCATGATCAAGCATTCAGTCACTCATTTGGCAAATTTAATAACGGAATGGTGTATACACACAACTGTATGCGTGCGTGCGCATGAGATATAGCTTCTAGTTTGGCTGAAAGGCTGAATACGGGGACGTTTCGCCCCCGATGAGACCACGTGGATATATAGGCTTGACTCGCTAATCTAAGCGTCGCGGTTTATGAAGCCCTCAAGATGTGATCACGAG
>WSTI01000135.1:0-13341 GCA_019616915.1 Ceratobasidium sp. 423
GTCCACTGGGGGTTGTTTCAGACCAGTCTGAAACAAGACCTATGTTTCTGACCCTGCAGAAAAAAGTTGTGTGTTTCAGGTAATGCAGAAAAAAGTTGGATGTATTGAGCTGTATCTATGCAAAATGTGGTTTTCCTGATGACTTGTTGTGGAAATTTGAGTCACAAAGGTGGGCAATCACAATCACCAGGATATGAAGTGGCCAGATGGGGTGCAAGGCAATGTCCATCATCATAAGCGAATCGAAATATGCGGGTAAGGAGCTCAGGAGGGAGTGATTTGATGGACATGGGGGTGAAGGGGCCCACAGTCAATCTGGTGTTGCTTACTTGGTTGGGATTTGTTCCAAGTTCTTGCACCCACAAAAATCTGGTTGGATTGATGGAATCCTTAGGGTCTATGTTTGCTTCCATGGTGTTCTGACATAATCACCTGGGTACCACTAACACAAATGCCAAGGATGATTGTACTCAACGTATGTCTTCGAGGGGGCAACAAGGGCATGTTGTAATCCTGACAATAGGATGTAGAATGGAGTGTTGAGTGAGGGGGACGTGATGACATGGAAATGGCTTCCCATGGGTTGCCATCCACGTTAGCAGTTGGATATATCTGGGGTTGAATTACTACTAACCAAATAGGGCACCACTACAACATAACATAACACTCACGCATGGAAAATGCTTGTCACAATCCCATTTCCCTCTCGGGGCTTAGATGTGCCTTGTGAAGAATCAGGAATCAAGACCATGGTCCATAGGTCACCATCAATCACACGAACTTTACTAGAGTGGCGTTACTTCCCCGGATCGCAAATCAAATCTGTCGTTTCCTCCCTCGTTGTATGCGCAGGTCTCAGAATATTTAAACGTTTAATTTATTTCCCACCACTCATTAGTGGACCCTTGTTCTGTTCCGGTGTACACCGTGCAACTCGAGTGCAACACGTAATTATAACCTATCGAGAAATGCACCCAAAAACATGCTGGACCTATAAGTCCATCTGTACGGATTAATATTACGTCACAGCTTCCCCACCCTCGGTGCCTTGATCCGTGCAAATGCGATGATAAGAAACGGACCTCATAGTCCAGCATCTCTCAGTATTTAAATGTTTTATCCAGCAGCCACCCTCACTTACCTGGCTGGTGCTTTCCGAGTCTGCACGGCTGTGCTCTACGGGGTTGGCATCCCTGACTTATCATCATCACTTCTTGATTGTTTACTAGGCTTAGGTACAACTCCCAAACGAATATTTAAAGGGCAATAGATTGCTCACGGACCAGTACAGTGCTCAAAAACAGCTAAACGCCAAAGGTCTTATACTTACCCCGGCGGATTACTCCCAGTCGCCAGGGTCGATGGGATTGGTATTGCTAGTAAGATACTCAACGACCGGACAATTTTGATTTCTGACAATTTTGTTCGAATGCTTGTCGCACCACCACACATCGTATCATTTTCGTCGGCAGCGGACCGGTACGATAGGTCACAAGTCCAAAGGAAAAGTCTCCGCACTGAGTACCGATCCACTGCCTCCTGGATGTCACTGAGCTTTATTCTGTTGAACCCGAGTAAATAAAGTGTATTGATATGAACCTGAGTGGGAGGTGCGAATGGGCCTTCCCCTTCAGTCGGGTTTAATATTACCCCAATAATCTTACCCTCGAGATTAAATGCGTTGAGTACTAACGTCTGAAGTCGAGGGGTTATACGTAGAATTCTCATCATTGTAGAGGGAGCACATCCTTGAGAGTAGAACCTTGTTATATTGGAGCGCCGGAAGAAATCAATGATCTCCGTTGTCGGTAGGCCAACGAAGGTAAATCGCAGAGGCTTAACACCAGGTTGAACCCATCGGACGATCCTGCCATCCTCAAATCCAATCGGTTCCCAGTTGCAATATTCAATGTTCAACACTTCGAGATCATCAAGTTGTGCGGGTGCGACTGCAGTATACCTTGAGACCTGAACATCGATGTAGTTAGCGAAGTGGAGAATACGCAAGCCAGGGCTCGCTTTGAGAATGTTGATAATCTGAATTTCGGTAATGACGGAAACCTTCATTCCGAGACGAAGGTCGACAAGCCCATGATAGAGTTTGCTCCCCCAGCAAGAGCCAGGCCCATCCAAGTGAATGACTTTAACGGAGTGCCACAGTTCCTCCAGCTTGGATTCAGGTATATTCAGTCGATTTATATGAGATCCCCGCGAATTTATAATTGACACTGGGGGTAATGGTTTCGTATCAGTACCTGGGTCGAATACTCGTCCTACGTGCGATTCAAGGGGTTTCTGAGAAATTCCCGCAGGTTCGACGAGGTTGGACTAGCGACACTGACAAGACCTACCGGATCCTGAGTCCCCGCCCACGGCATTTTGAACCACGAACCCAATATCCAACTCGACGAAAACGGCCAAAGCTCGGGAGCGCTCAGGAGCCACACATGGCGCTCGCTATACTCCTGGTGCTCCCGCGAGCTCACGCGGCTGTTAGTCAGCCGGCGCTTTCCCTATTTTGGTGGTTTCTAGGTATGACAGCTACCCTGAATGGTATAAACGTCGGGTGACTAACAGTCGCGTGAGCTCGCGGGAGCACCAGGAGTATAGCGAGCGCCATGTGTGGCTCCTGAGCGCTCCCGAGCTTTGGCCATTTTTGTCGAGAACTTGAAGCCAGCTTGCCAGTTCCTAACGGGAAGTATGAATCTAAGTAAGTACTGTGATACTGATCATAAAATTAATTTCCGGGAGTAAGAGAAGGGATGAGATTGCACGATAGTGGTTGTCCGCTCCAAGAGCAAAACATCAATCACGATGCATGTCATTTCCCTTGTCGATTCGATATGCGAGAGCATCAATTTGCTAACCAAACAGAGCACAAACACAACAAGGTTGATGTGTCATATTTCAATCGCATATAGGCGGCTACCCACCAACCAAAGTTGTCCCAGGAAGGCAGGAGGCGCAACTAGACGGAGTTTAATGGAGATACTCAAACCCAATTGGGGTTTCCGCTTTCATGTTTTGGATTTCCTGATTGGACGTATGACTTTCTAAAGGGCTTGCCCCATAGTGTAATCCACAATTTATAAGAAGGGCTCCCAAACCAGTAGACTTCGACAGGGACGGAAAACTTAGTTGGGGAGTCAAAAGATACATTTATGTCCATATGAGTGTCTACTATACAAGTGTGAAGTGGTTTTCATATATGGTACTTTGATATTCACAACAACAAAGGCGAAGGATCGATCAAAAACGCCCAGCGTGTACACAACCCAAGCTAAATCGTCGGTTGCAGCAAACCAGCCCAGCTCGCCTAAAATAGAACTCGGATCCCAGCCCCTAGTCCCAGGTTGACCACCACGCACCACCGTCAATCTCTTCTTCTTCGTCCTCATCAAAGAACTCAAGTTCAACGTGCCTTTCGAGCCACTCTCGGTCCTCGGCGCTCAACCAGTGCCCACTTTCCGCCACGGGCTCAGGGTCCTCCCCATCGCCATTGGGAGCAACACACACTCGTACCGTGCGTATAGGCACTCGAGCCTTAATTCGTCGAGCCACAAAGTCGCGGATCACGCTCCCCGGAACACCAGTGCATGTTATGGTCTGAAGGCGTGGGCAGATACGTTCGAGTGCAGAGCCCCTCGTGTTTGGAAACGTGGGAAGGAACGTGGGCCGGGGCGGCACATCTTCTAGGTCGACTTCACTCTCGCCATCGCTTTCGTTTTCTGCCAAAGTGCAAAGCACCGCCGGATCTGCGTCCCGAGCGTCTAGTTTCACGTTGGTGAGATTTGGTAGCCCACGAACAAGCTGACGGAAGGCAGCCGGAGTACACTCGACCGAGCTGATTTTGAGCGTTGTGAGACGAGGGAAAGCAGCTGTCGAGGATGTAGAGGCAGTACTGTCGATAGACGCGCTCGAACCTGCGCCCACTACCGAGAAAGTTGACCCCAGGTAACCGTTGAGAGATAAGGTCGACCCAGCAGCCATGGACAACATCGAGGCTTGGGTTGCCCAGGGATTGACCCCTACACCGACACTACGACCAACGGCATCGGTATTTGTCCCCCGACCAATGGCAAGCATCTCGAAAACTCGGCTCGAGTCGCCCGAAGCGTCGGCTAGCGAAAGTTCATCGAGAGATGGCGTGCGTACACGGGCCAATAGACGCTCGACATATTCAGGATCGAAGCAGTCAAGAGTCAAAGACTTGAGATACGCCAAGTCCACCCTCAAGGGCTCGGTGTGCCCATGAGGGGGAATTGTCGGGCCACTAGCATTGAGAATCAGGGTGTGTAACTTGGGGGATCCAGTAATGAGGCGGGCGAATTGGGTGAATGTAGGCTGACGGGAGCCGGAATGAAGGGAAAGTTGGAGGTGTTCGAGGTTAGATGGAAGGAAAGTCGCCCAATTTACAGGTATTCCGCACAATACGACATCTCGTAAGCGTGGGGTAGGGTCAAATTCGTCTTCGTCATCTGGGTCGGCGTGAGTAGGGCCGAAGATAGAGATGGGCGGGGGTAGATCTCGAGGTTCGGGCTGCGTTGGGTCAAACTCTGGTGGCCCGTATAATCGTAAAACTTCGAGATTGGGAGCCAGAGTCTTGTGTGTCCTGAAAGCGTCGCCAATTAATCCTACTGCCGAATACATAACCTCGAAGTCGGGTATCACGACTATGAGGTGGCGCCAGCGTGGAAGTTCTGGTAAAATGACTCCCATAACTGCTTTGACAAGGTCTGGTTGCGCACGGGAGGAGAAATCAAGGTAGATGTTGAGGGGAGTGCCCTTGGAGCGAGCAATATACGTTCGAGTTTTTGTAAATGGAGGTGATTCATTGGAGTCGAAAGTTAGGTTGTTCCACAGGGTCGGTGTATCAAGAGCAAGCGTGCGCCATGATTTGCATACGAGAGAAACCAGCGCAGGGAAGTTTTCTTGGCCAAAATCGTTTTCTGGTGAAGCAGTCCCAAGTTCAAAGATGTGGGCCAGGACCTCGGAGGGGAGCAAGTTTATGTGGATCATCACGAGAGAAAAACTGAAGAAAGATGCTAAAAAGCCGTGAGAGGTGGTCAAGCCGCAGATTCATCCCGCGCACCTACAAACCAACGCGAGGTCGAACAAAGTCAATGTGGGGAAGCTCTGAAGTAACGTGGTTAATAAATATCCTGAGCGGGGTCATCGACGTCACCTACAACCAACGAACGTAATGCCAGAGGAATCGCAGCTCCCGAGAACACTCGCCTCTTTTATCCTCCACAAACTATTGGTGATTTCGGGATTGAGCCAAGATAGGCGGGCGGTAATATCCAGACCGGGATCAGATGTCTGTCTTTATATCCCACGATGTGACCAATCAGCAATCGCACAGCTTTATTTGATCAGTTTTCCGTAGAAGCATCCACGACACATGGCGGGCTCCGAGCATTTCTCGGAAAATCCGTCAAGGTACGCGCCGGGATAGTTTTTCTACACACGAGGATCCCGTACACGTTGGTTCGGTGTGCGTGCTCCGTCTTGGCCAAGTCAATGCGCAGTTCGGTTGTTTATGGTTCTTATCGCCGAACCTCTGATCTCGGACACCCAACCAGTCATCGTAATTTCGGGATTATAGTCGCAGAAGAGCGGGCCGTTAATAAACCTAAAATCAAATAAGCGTCATTTTCCACGGCGCCGAAATGAAAGGTGATCCCTAAGCCTCGAAATAACCTCAGCCTGAATCGGGGTCTGGTCACGATAGAAACATGCGTGAGCGGTGAAACGGGCATGTACTCCGAGGTCACACACCAAATTGTGCTATGTTTCCGAAAAAACATGCCGTCCAACGTTGGCTACACGCGGCAGGCCGACCCAGCGCTAAACCAAGAGTGTTCGCGGCCCGAGAGCGCTACCTCAGACTAGGGCGGAACACGCAAGTCCGGGGTTAGCCGACGCTGACACAAGAAGGATGAGACACGGGAAGAACAGGTGGCAGGGGCACAACAACGCGGCATAGATTTTGAAAATGCTCAAATTTAGTATGAGAATACTTCACAAGTCGTACTACACCGATTGATCAGCAAATCAGACTGCCAAATGCGAGCTTTCACGCGGGTCGATCCCATCATGGCTCACTCCATCCCTCCAACACCTTGAGCTTCGTCTTTGGCGTGTGCCTTTTCTACCTCTCGTTGTACCATTTCGATAGACTTGAAATACTTGACCGTCTTGACATGAAGTTCCGCAGTTGCGTCTTCGTCGCACACGACCAACGACCATGGGTGCATTTGCAGCGCGGATAACGTCCACTAGATCCTGCGTTGAGCTGGCATGTCCCGAAAACCTCATGGAACAACTCACCAAATGATTTACGCCCTCCTCTGAACCAAAGCCATACAAACAAATCAATCCAAACTGGGTTGACTCGAATAGATCTTTAGAACACGCACCGATTGCCTTACTTAAGGCTAAGCTTTTCCTAAGCCCTGTAACGACTACCACGACCTCACGAGACTCCAAGATGGTAGCCACGCCCACGGTCAAGGCCATCCTGGGCACCTTGGACAGGTCGTTCCCGAAAAATCGAGAGTTGGCAAGGACGGTGTCGTATGCGAGAGTCTTGATTCGAGTACGAGACGCCAATGATGAGCCTTTTGATTCGCAAATAAACATATAACCCTCCAAAGCACAGGAAAATTAGGTACCCACCTGGCTCGTTGAATGCAATATGACCATCCTCGCCGATCCCACCCAAGAAAAGGTCAACTCCACCGGCTTTCTTGATGGCCTCCTCGTAGGCTTTACACTCTTGAACCAGATTGGGGGCGTTGCCGTTGAGAATATGGACGTTCTTGGGATCGATGTCAACTGTTCGTGGGTTTCCCGATCAGTTACGAGCCAAGATCGTGAGAGCATGTTGACCCACTATGAGAAAAGAGCTCTCGGAACCTGATAGCAATACACGTCATGATCCCGAAAGACAAAATGGTGGGAAGCACCATCGTGACTCACATGAACGTGTGGTATGATTCGGGGTGATCTTCGGGCAACCCGACGTATTCGTCCATGTTAAACGTCACCACATTTTTGAAACTGCGCTAGTAGTTCAACAAGTGCAAGGATTCTTTATTTACCCAATTAGTTTACCTGAGCTTCCCCGCCTTGACTAACTTAATCAAGTGCTGATATGTTGGGATCGGACTTGAGCCGGTCGGGAGGCCAAGAACAAATGGTTTCTCTGGAGTTGGCTTGAATTCATTGATCCTAATGCTCTCAAGCTCAGTATCGTAGACCACCGATACTGTAGTATCAAATGCATACTTTTGGGCTATGTAGTCTCCGATGTATTTTCCCACAGCCTAAGGTACGCATTATGTCTAATTACTCGTCAAATGAACACACAAAATACGCACAGCAGGATCGTCACGAATTATCAAACCTGGGAATTAACATGAGTCCAAAATAGCCTCTTTGTCAGGGGAATCACATACGCATGGTGCAAGTCGCAGGAGTTTCAAGTGTTGGTTGTAAGGCCCTCGAGCAAAATTGACAGTTCGTTTTAAGGCAGTCCGTTGTAGATCCCTGAGTTCATTAAGTACTCGCGCTAGCACACGTGTGATATCTTCCACAAGCCAGCAAGAATAGACTAGTCCTCTCGGTTGATCCAGGTGACTTTGCCAGGAGTGTGAGAACTTCTAACCGAATTGGCCGCTTACATTCTGGCGTTGGGTTCTGGATTAATGTGGATGTGGTTCACATGGTAGGAGCTTCGCGCTTATCCCACAGCCGGCGATAGCGAGGCACTGGGAACCGTTTGAACAATAAGCGACTGGTCGTTGCATGCTGCAGAGTGGGTTTCGAATGATTTGTCATCGCGCTGAAGAACGTGATATAGGGTTCTGTATAGAACCGATAGGCCATGTTCGCGATTAATTTTCTGTACCATGGTAAACTCTTAATCGGGTAGGTTACAATGTACCAATCATTTCTAGAATCCTGGCAGCTGAGGATCTTTGATAGGGAATTTGTTCCCATAATGAGTCAGCCAGATCCCTAACTTTGTGAGGGCAATCGTTCTCGACGTAGGGCTTTTCACCATTCATGAGACGGGCGATTGCCCCAGGGAGCTCGCTCTGAGCATAGGGAAGCTTGCAGGAGAAAACCTAGACAGCGCTCTATTAGACGCTACCCGGATCTGAGGTAACTCAGACTCACAAACACGATCACCGACCCAAGTGACCACAGATCGGTATAACGGGTAGGGAAGGGCGCACGGGAATCGGATACATCTTGAAAGAGCTCAGGTGCGTCCCATCTGGTAGGATGTGATGCTAAAGGTGGAGCATACAAAACAGGAGCCCGGAATGGATTGTCCGTGTGTTGGTATTGGCAACCAAATTCGAAGTTGGTCAATTTTGGTATCCCATCTCTATCCACCACTACAGAGTCCTAGGCGTTCTCAATTCAGCAACTAGTCTTGGTATTTATAAGGGGGAAAATACCATGGAAAGACTCCCATGGACTATAGAACCTTCCGGAATATCGTTGTGGATATACTTCAACGCCTTAGTAATTCCTCTGATCTACAGTAATGCCTTTAGTACTGTGCGGTTCATCGTGATTATACATGATTTAGGCCTACTAGGCTGATTCTTTCTACCTCGTTCATGGTCTCTTGATTTGCGGGGCAATACTACCATATCCAGGTGTAAATATGGGCCTGCTGGTGGTTTGGCAGAATCGAGGGAATCAAGCGACTCACTTCACGCAGTCGTCCATTGGAGCAATACTCCGTGATCAGTGCCGGAACCTTCAGGTGCGATTCGAGATAGATGGGATTCGTAGTGATGCCCAGTATTGAAACAACGTTTGAATGTTTCATTTGATTCAGTAGAATCAGCTCGTGTCGATACACCTACGAAGAGCTGAGGACTCCCCAATGGCTGTCTGGAGGATCCACAATATCTACCTGTTGCGCGGGATCTTGAAACCATCCTTTATTTGACATGGCAGTCTTAATAATTACCTACAGATGAGAACGATACACCTCAGCTGAGAGCCCCAATCAGAGGTACACTAGTAACGTACGTCGACATTCCTCCGAAAGAAACCACGGGAGTGGACACCTCTGCGATAAACATAAATTAGTTAGTTCAATGCTATTCATGAGCTCAAGCGATTGGGACGCACCGCCACCACCATAGTTTGATAATGACCGGAGTTCTACCTTGGGCTCGGTGGGTATACATGCGTCTAAATTGGTATTATGGCACCTGAACAGGGGTATATGTCCTGTTATAACTCACCGCCACGTCCCGGCCGACCATCCAAGTATGCATCTACCTGCGGGTGATTGAACAGCCCCCGTAAGATTTGAGACGTTCGGCGGCGGGCTCCACCCCACCCCAGTGGTTTCTGGCAACCGATTCAAATGCTTGAGGATATCATTGGCGGTAGGCCTGGCCCTAGCCTGAGGATCCCAACAACGAAGCATATGAGTGAGAGTTCCGTCAGTTATCCAAGGAGAGTTCGCGCCGGTTAGGAGATGAGAGCCGAGTTTTTCAATGTCCCGGATGGAATCTATGTCATTGGGATATACTCCATCTTCAATTGCCCTTACAATATCGTGCTCTTTCTTCAATCTAGGATACGGTGACAAGTTTGTGAAAATCTGTATCATTGCATTAGTATGCATATATCTAGGATTAAAACGGAATAACTCACCCAGAATGCTACGCACCCAAATGACCACATATCAGACTCCGGCGTCGGCATGGCACCATCCATCAACAGCTCCGGACTAGCGTACCGGACCGATATAGACGCCTCGGGTCGGGCAGCCACCTGGGTGTTCGCAGGTAGGCTGGCTGCGAGGCGCGCAAAGCTGATGATACTGAGCTTCAATGTACCCTGGCCATCCACGAATATGTTGTCCTGGAGGATGAATGGTTGCCTATATGCGCTTTTACTACAGAGTAAACACAAACCGGTGTCAGATCACCATGGGCAAGGGTCGAGGGTAAGGTATGGAGATAGTGAAGCCCTCGACAAATCTCTCTCAACTTCAAAGACTCAGCACACATATCAATATGGAGGGTGTGAAACTCACATATCTATGATAATCACGATAAAGCAGCACATGCTGAGAGGATGAGGTTAGTAAACTTCCCATTGCGTGGTCATACAACAGCTGAGACTAACATGGGTTAGGTCACCATAGGGGCAATACTCCAAGACAATGCCCGGATACTTTCCATAGCTTCTGTCCAGCCCAATCAAATCCACTAGATTTTCGTGTTGCAAGTGGAACCGTTCTCTGACTGCGATACGAAGGATCTGGAAAAATAATTCGGCACAAATTTACTCCATTTGCTTGAAGTTCCCATACCTGTTGGAACTGATCATCCTCGGGTGAAGTAATGGATAGCCCACTAGGTAACCGAGGGACTTTGACAACAACCTTCCTTAATCGGGCCTCATTTTTTACTAGATCGAAGCTTCCCCGCTCATTTGCTTGTGGAAAATTTGGGGCCGAATCTCCTTGAATCCGGTATCTACAAAAGTTGGTGAGATTGTACCATAACAAAATAATGAAAATAGGCCGTGTACATGAGTGTCAGACTCACATCCATATGTCTGCCATACCCTTACTTGAGGCCATTTCTTTTGAGTAGTGCGCTAGACCCTCCGAAAAATCCTCCATTCCGTCCGGCCAATCTACCCGCCCCTGTCCAATGTTCACAGCTGGGCGGAGTGGAGTTATAGTGGTGGTTGATATCGTTCCTTGCCGAATCATGTCCTTTATCTGACTCAGTAGGTTCGCAGCAGTAGGACGGCTTCGATGGTCTATGTCCCAGCAAGATTTAACTACGGCCCACAGGCTATCGTTAAGGCAGCCAGCTGCGTATGGGGGTTCTGGCCGTGTGCTTGGGATCCTCCCCTGTATTATAGCTGCAGGGACCCGATGCTCGCTGAAGATGATGTGATATGGGCGGAGTTTGCTGAGAATCTAAACAACCCACACCA
Source organism: Ceratobasidium sp. 423 (assembly GCA_019616915.1). Lineage (NCBI taxonomy): Eukaryota > Fungi > Basidiomycota > Agaricomycetes > Cantharellales > Ceratobasidiaceae > Ceratobasidium > Ceratobasidium sp. 423. The sequence goes on from WSTI01000135.1 coordinate 10,999, forward strand.
TGAGTCACATTGTCATTCCAATCCTCACCCAAGCACCCCAAGGTACTGACCTCGAGAGCAACACAGCCAAACGCCCAAATATCCGATGGGTAAGAGGGTCGCGCAGCTGGTACTGTGAATAGTTCGGGACTCATATACCTGGTCGTTGCTTGAAATGTAGAGGAGGAATCGGTTGTATCAACTTGGGAAGGGCCGGTGTTGATAAAACGCGAATTCCCAAAATCACAAAGCTTAGCAGTCCCTCCCCCCGTGACCAATACGTTAGGCTAGCGGAAGTTATATGATATCAGGGTGTGCACCACTATGTTGCGAAGTAGACAAACCGCCTTCAGATCACCGTGCACAACTCCAAGTTTATGCATATATGATAAGCCTTCCAGGGTGTCTACCAGCTGTGTGTATGCATGTTAAATGAGTGGACTCCACAACCAATAATAATGTCGTTCCCCTACCAATTGGACCCTCCGTGATCGGGCTTCAGTCATACTCAGATACTGGATGATTTCACCCACTCAATAAGGTATACCGAATGATAATGAGACATGCTCGCCTCCGATAGGTTCCCCTGGCATAACTCGCTGACAGAAGAAGGGAATATGAGATTTCCGGGTGCTCCGTCGAGACTTGTTTCGATAATTCCCAAAAGCCCTAGTATATTTGGGTGAGGCTGATGAAGTTGAAGAGTTTTCCATATGTGAAGCTCCCGGTATAACTTCTACGAAAGTACAAGACGCCATAAATTACACTATAGGATACACAGGAATTTTCTTACCATCTGTACTTTTGCTATTAAAGATTCATTGGCAGCGCCGTGAACCTCGAGTCGGACTGACTTGACCGCGACCTAGATGGTTGATTAGGTCGGACTCTCTAGCTTTTGCATCTGTAACGGACCTGTTGTACGATTGAGCCATTCTTATACGAGCCACTGTGCCCAATAATGTCGTGAATGGTCCCATTGGTTTATCGGAAGACTCTTTACTCACTACCGCACATCTGCAACACCTCCTCTTGCTACATTCCTTCCCGAACTGGAAGTAGAAACGTAGGACGTAAGGTCGGATAAACCCAGAGACTGTGCGATGCTAGTATGATGCATCATCCCCAGTTATGGTGCGGTATCTCCCTAGTTTTGGCTATGGGTTTAGGGTATCCCTAGTGGATGACTCGACTATGATCGCTCGTCACTCTGAAAGAAGTCCAGCCCGATGAGCCAATTGCGAGAGATGACAGCTCGAAGTCCCGGCTCGCACCGGGCCTGGAAGCTAGGCATCGGTATATGACTCAATCTTTGAGCGCGAAGAGATAGTGTGATAAGCGGGAGATCGCCGTATATGGCATTAGAGAGTAGGTATTGCGTGCACCGTTTCTGGATAGCCCGGGATACATGGGTATATGCGCTCATATGCACGGTATGGAGCGGGCCAGGGTGAATTCTCATCCGTGGTCCCCCCCCCCCCCAATTCTTCTGTTTAATTGAAGAAAAGAAATTTATTATTGGACCGCATAAGATTAACGTGAGGTCATTCCAGTGTGAGTGCCGTCGCGCGATGTCGCTCTCCCACTAGTGCACTGGTATGGAAAACCAATTATCTTATAAAGACAAGGTACTACTGTGGCACGAAGAAATGGTGTTCAGGAAACGGTTTGTTGGAATATACATAAATTTGGTGAAAATGGCAGTGCGTTGCATTGCACCGACGAACTGAAGTCGGGTGTGTCCAGTACCCATTAGTCGAATTCAGACAGAGCTGATCGTGAACATTTTCAAGCCAGATTATAGATTTAAGCTACGGATGGGATATGAGGGTTACTTCAGATTACTGATTATAATTTCATTCTCAGCCCACAGGATACCACAGATCCTGTGATCCTTTCTTCCTGTTCGGCCCATGGGTAAACGCCGATAAAGTCAGCTTTTGGACCCTGCTGACTAATCTTCCACCTTTGCCTTTGCTTACAACCACCCACTAAAATATCCCATTTAGAGCGAGCACTAAACACAGCAATTGTCACAGAATAGACGCCGGTGAAAACACATCCTTTATCCTATTCCAGACATGCCAGAGTCGCGCGTCCCCACAGTCCGCACGTGTATAGTTATATAACACCGATGGAGCGACGGGTGGCAACAATTCCCACCGCCTTCCAACACCCCAGTATAACGTGAGGTATGCGTCGGATTAGTAGAAGGATTAGTAGGATATTTGGTGTGTAGACTAAAACCCTTCGGTGGTGCTGTGAAACTAATGAATCCCAGGGAGGTCATCGTCTTCCTCCGCCAAAGGCGATCAACCATCGCGACCAGCTTCATTTGCGTCCCATGGGACTGCGCCTTCACAA
>WSTI01000136.1:0-13316 GCA_019616915.1 Ceratobasidium sp. 423
CTATGTGACCTCTGAAATGTATGTTCAATGATCCTTTCATTAGATTTGATGTGTATCAATTCTTTTAGGTCCCATATGAGTGTTATTTTTGGGTTCAGCTTGTCTCAGCCATGGATGTGTTCTGTATGATTCAGTGCAATGTTCAGAAATGACTCAACATTGCAATGGGAAGGGATTCGCCAAATTGGCATATGAAGCATTCCTGTGGTGCATGTATGTACAAGGTAAGTTCTTATACACCCTGTTAATTCAAGCATTTCATGCTAATGTTATTTCTTGTTCCTAGCTTGCAGATGAGCCCCCTCTAGTTCATTTGAGGCACATGACAATGGATGGTGGGGATTCATTGAAGCATTTTGCAGCAGCTGGAATGGCCAATATGCGCACATTCAAATCATGTTATTATCTCACTTGTGATGAAGTAAATCGGTTCAAGAATGAAGTTCCACATAAATCCAGCACAAAAAAAGGGGACAACCAAGAGAACTTGTCAGAATGTGAGAGCCAGTGGAAAAATGCAAAAATTGAAAATCGAGCAGATGACAAACCAGAGAAGGTTTTTAATGAGACAGGAATTTTTGCCTGTCTATGCTGGCATTCATTTGTGTTGAAAGTTTGCAATATGGTCCAGAGTGGCAAATTGTGCATATCTGTTTTAACAACCTTTTAGTTTCATAATTCACTGACATTGAGCCTTGAACAGGGTGAAGTATGCACTTTCCATTGTCCATATGCTTATCTCAGAGCTTGGTAGTGATATCCTGATGGGATATGATATTGGGTTCACAGCCAAAGGAACTGCTGAATGAAGCCCGCTCGTGGGTCCCCTTGTACAGGAATCTTGGTTTGATATGTTAGTTGGATCTTTTCATGGCGCAGCACACAATCGGAAGTGCCAACTGAAAAACCACCCAATTAATCGACTTGGGGCTGGGTTGACACTGTTCAAGAACTGTGAACAGTTCTTTTCTTCGATAAACCAGATTGCCACATTGACTTGCTTGGCTTCTCCCTATCACTGACATGAGCGAATTCATATTCATCTGGATGCCTGGGACAAAGATCAACATCGAAATATTGGTATGTTACAATTTCACATTCCTTGAATTATTCTAACTTATTGTCAGGCTCACTCAGGCTACCTTCTACATTTGCATTATCAACATGCGGTCAAAGAGCGGGATACTGCTCAGGCAACTATCACCCGCCTGAATCCCGAGGTCTCTGTTGAGACACTTGAGGAGTACATTCATGCTGAGCAGGAGTACTTAGAATGCGGGCAAAAGCTGTTACCAGAGGACTTGTTTAAGATTGAATATATCAGCAAGCTCAAGCACCTGCGGTCTAAGGGGTGAGTCCTATTTTATCCTATGTATTGTATTGCTCCATACTAATCAGATAACAATTAACCAGGGAGGAATATGAACAGTGTTGTAAGGTAGTATCTCACCTGGTTGGGAGCCACTCTGTCAGGCTGTGTCAATTGACATTAGTCTCATCAAATCATGAGGCCTGGCAGAGAAATACCTTGGATCAACTAATATTACTCCAGGATGACATCCTCCAGTACGAGGCTGTGCATGGCATTGAGCAGCATTGGACAAGCACAAGTGCAGAATGGATGGAAGCTGAGTGTCTAGAACATAATCAAAAATTTCAGCAGGTGGTTGATGAGCTTGAGCGGCTGGTTGTTAAATGATTGTTTGAATTGAGTCGGGCAGGGCTTGCTTGCACTGGTATGTTCTCACTTTGTAGCTTGTGCATGCCTCATAATTTCATGATAGGTTATAAACTATGGATGCACATTAACAAGTCGATTGCTAGGCGCTCTGGCACACTCAAATCTGCCTTGGACCGATACAATGAAATTGCAAGTCAATTGGTCCCCCCCTCCCCAACAATAACCTGGGCCACTATCAAAAATGCTTGTGTCTTGGAAGACTTTGATATCATCCATGGGTCCTGTCAGGGTATCTCACAACAGGATTGGGCAAAGCCAGAGAACTGCCAATGTGCAGAGCTGTCTCATTGCATAACCCAAGCTGAAGAAGAAATCCAATGATTGAACATTGAGGTCTGACGTGTTTGATCTCTCATAGCACACAAGGGGGTTGCATTAGGCTTGCTTGCTAAGAAAATCACCAATACTGACCCAGGGCTTGGATGGGCTGCCCAACAATATGTAGACTTGAGGCTCCGCACTAACCGACTAATAGCATGGGACCTCACGGAGCTTGAGGAGAGTTACTGGTATACTGGCCATAAAACCATTGGTGTGCCACTTGACACAACATATGTCAATCTGAGTACGTATTAACTCATATTTTTTATAACTTTCAACTTCTTACACTTGTGTGCTAAGTTTCCAACGCACAAACAGAGGCATCGAGCTTGGTAGGTCCTTGTTTCACCTGCCGATCCTAATGATCATTTTTTAATTCATGAATGTCATGATAGGTGACAGACACATATCATATCACCTCCCAGCCCAACAAATTGTTAGTGTTTGATCACCATGATCAGGGCACATTGCAATCAAATGACCTTGATATGGGTGACAGTGATCAATCAGATGATGAGGCAGCTGGTGAATTGGTTGATGCATGGCAATCACTTCTGAACACACAAGAAGTTTGACCACAACTTTTCCTTTCTTTTTTTTCTTGTTATTTCGATACAATTTCTCACTCGCACTCAATGAAATTAATCTCGAACTTGCATGGGCTGAAATTGATCCAAGCCTTGAATTATATCATCTGATCAAACAAGGGCCATAAATATCAAATTAATTCGAACTCCCCTGACAGATTACAGCTCATTTGTACATGTATGTTGATACCCACCTCTTCCTATCTTCCAAGGTACTAGAACATAGGCTGGGGAAAAGTTTCTTGCTACTGTGCTGGAAACTTGAGTTCCAATGTGTTGGTGATTTGTCCCTTGAACCATCAACCTCCTGGTGCTTGTAGTTACTGACCAACACAATGCACCTTGTATGCACTCAGATTTAGGATGGAGCATTCGATAGATTCACCTGGGTCATTCTAGTAATAAAAATTGTGTTTGTAAGATGCTTAGACTTGAATTGTTTGATATGATGATGGGAAACAAATAATATGAGTGTAGTGTGGCTCAAATTGTCAGTTTCATTCAAAATGAAGTGGTGGTGCACAATTCCCAGTGACCTGTAGTCCCATTCTTCACATCTCTCCATGCTGGATATGTGGATGAGACATGGCAATACTCCAATTCTGCTACCTCAGTTCTTAGACCTTGGCCCAAAGGTACCAAGTTTCTGGGTCAGTTTGAGACCTCACTGTGCATACACATCATGTTGATCCTTTTCAAATGCATGACTCATGCCATGAATTTAAACTCCGCTAATTATGACCGACTTTTCAGCCACTGCATCCAAGTAACTTCCCAGCTGCCATTCCCCACAGCCGAAATGCTTGTCTCACTTGACTCACCAGAATTCTCCAGTACATGCCCTGGCCTTGCACCTGACATTAACCTTGGTCCCAACACTACATTTCCCATCTATGTAGTGTATAGAGGTAACTACTGAGGAGTCTGGCAAGACTAGTAAGTCTCTTGCTTCTTTGTAGGTTAGCTGATACTTATTAAATCACCAGTAAAACCAGTGTGGATCTCATTTGAAAATGCCTCCCAGCCAATCTAACTCACTGTCAAATGTTTTGCTTTGGCTGGTCCTTGACAGAGGTTTATTACACTCAGCTATGGCTGTTGTTTATAACAGTGGGGGAAGATTCAGACCTCAGTATGAGACTGAGCTTATCGATGCACTTGTGCCCCAGCTTGCACTTCATTGTAAGTCTGCTCCCATTAAGTCATTGTGAAATGACTGACAACTAACATCAGCAAAAAGGGAAATTGTAGGTATTTACTCCAGTACCACATATCAATATGTAGACTTAGATAGAGAAAGCAGGTCCCACAGAACCATCTGTAGACTTGTAGGGTATATAGGGAAACACAGGTATATTCAGTGTGACCCTCAGTAAAGGTTGGTAGATGCTTGAGGAGCTTGGTAGACATTGGTAGACACTTGGGAGGCTTGGTAGATATTGGTAGAAGTGCGATCACTGGGTAGATTTGCAATTTCAGGTATATGCTGGTAGAGGTCAGTAGAGTTGTGGGTCCAACAGTATCCTTTCACAATGGTTAGTTGGATTACCTTCATATTTTATGGTATTTTATATATATAGGATCAATTCACACATTCATATCACCTGGGCTCATCCCTACCATCCATGAAGACCATTGATCCATAATACTAGCAGATCATATTCTACATGATTCCCACTCATGTACAAAATGGGTGAAAAAACCCCTGACAGGACATGATCCCCAACATCCAGCCAGTGGACACATCAGTATCACACTTGACTACCACACAAAAAAGTCTTCGTGAGTCCACAGGTACCGGATCATCATCCCAAACATGAGCAAGTGAATGCACAGTTGGTGGACAAGGCGACAACACTTTTCAGCAAAGACTGGATGGCATTCGAATAGTGAATCTTGGTGCTCTTGTTGTTGTTTCTTTTTTCAGTCCAGATGGGGAATACCCTCACCTACCATATCCAACATGACACCCAGGCAGTTTTCGCAAGCCCCAATGGCGCAGGAGTCTTGGGTTGGCATGGCCCCACTTGTCAAAAGCAAGATATCGAATCCAAGCAAGAGGTGTGCAAAATTTGGAGATGGGACAGTGGTAGTCATGTTGACAAGTAAGAAATTGATAATGGCATCCCAGATTTGGTTGTCTTCTTCCCCCAGCTCTTCTCCTGGTTTGAGTTTAAGTCCTTGAATGTAGCCATTGACAATCCTGGCTCTATTGACTGCAACATCCCCTAGAATCCCCGAGAGCCGGCTAACCTGATGAGGGAAAGCTGAACTCGTCTCCATCAAATTGAAACACAGCAACATTGAAAGGTTCATAATGAGCCGAACAGAAAGAAGAACCACCTCCCTCAACCACCTATAATTCACCAGCCCAGCAATATGGACTATGCTTTGAGGTCACCACAACAATATCTGATCGGCCATGGAGACTATGGTCAGAATATCCACATCCAGTGACAGCACCCAAGCAGGGGGAAGCAAGACATCAATGAACAAATCTTGAATCTCCAGTGTTCATGCAAGGATGCACAATGTTCGAACAAGAGACAAGACATAAAACAAATCTTGATTCATCTCAGCCAGCACTATAATCCCTAGCAACATGTCTTTGATTCCAGAGTCGACCAATATGTGAAGGAGGACATTAAACCTGGGGTGTTGAACAAGCTTCTGAATCGATTTGGCCCCGAGCTTTTTGACACGAAGGGTGGAAAGGTCAAAGCCTTCCAAACTAGCTTGAATGAATTTGAGAGCAGTGTCCATGACTTTCCACCTCTCCCCAGCATCCACATACTCCCAAGTGTCAACTTTCAACAATACACTGTCCAGGACAAACTTGATGTATGGCCCTGTCCCAACCATATGGTGTCCTGAACCAAGCTTATCAGGCGGGAAAGGAACCAGGGTGTTGAGGAGGTGAAGGAATGACAGTGTGGCCGGGTACATCCTCACAGGGGCTTTGATTTCTTCCAGTTCTGCAGGAACCCCTTGACTCTTCTTCCACCCTCCCCCTGTAGGGTCAACCGAATGGAGAGGACCTCGGATCGCTCAATACTGGCCCACATTAATTGGGCAACTTCCCCTCCTAGCTCTGGACCCTCGCAGAATGCTGCAAGAGTATCGAATAATTTGCCTTTGAGCTCCAAGGCAACATGAGACTGTACAAGGTCAAGCATGACTGCTACAGCATGGTATTGTCTGCTTTCGAGGATTGCTGCGCAGGCTGCCATCAAATACCTAGCCACGACCCTCAACATGCAAAGGAACGCCATAATCGACTGGATTTCTTCAGGATCGACTGGGAGGGGTTGTCATTCCCTCCCCCCAAGCACAGAATCCACAGCTTGTTGGTCCGGAATGGATGAAAGCAGCCAGTCCAGCGAACCAAACAGGCTAGCCCATGAGCACCACCCCGTCATGCCAACCCTCTGCCTGCCATTGGTAGAGAAAAAATTGTAGGCATATGTGGCACTGCTTTGTCCCCCCACAAGAGAGCCAAACATGTTGTATAGTGGCTTGAGAAGGGAGGGGACACGGGCCTCAGTGCTCCATCATAAGAATGCGTACAGTTGGTCATCCCACCATGTAAGTCCCTCATCCGGGGGTTGGTCAGAATATACAAGGGTGATGAGGGTGAAGAAATCTGTGAGGCAGGATGGGTGTGAGTTTGTTTGAGGTGCTTGGGAGCAAGATGTGGCAAGTGATGTGGTGTCTTTGTCTGCATGGTGCATCCTTCGGAGAACAGGTGAAAAACTGGTTACAAACACTATAAGGAAGATCTCTACCTGCCGAAGTAAGTGTTTGTAGAATAGCCCATCAACAGGTGCAGCAGGGGGTAGAGGGTCATATTCCAATTTGAGGGTATCTTGGGAAATGGCTTCCAGTGGCCTTGAGGCATAGAGGAGTACAGAGAGGTAGCGGAATGCATCAGCATGGACCGAATCTGTGACAAGTTTTTCAATATTGGTTTCAGAGTATGCATCTACCCAGTTGTCACTGTTGGATGCTTTGATGGGGAATAAACACCATTTAATGGTAATTACCAGTTTCATCTTGGGTATCCTCCAGGTCAATGTCGATTTGGCCAGCTCGGTCTTCATCAATCCCATGAACACAGTCTAGGCGATGAGTTGGGATAGGCATTGAGTGCTACTAAGCATGTGGCGAGAATGTAGACCATAATTGGCTTGTCTGGGGATACCATGGGTATCCACAACACCATTTTGGCCACTTCGGTGCCATGCAGTTCACCTGATCCAGTGCCTACAATGTTTTAGCTTGAATCTACAGAATGATTGAGAGCATACCAATGTCACTGGTGGACCCCACATTCTGCTGAATAGTCAATGGCTTCTGATATAGTCCACAAACCTTGTTCAACTCGATTGGGTCACCACGTTCAATTGTAGATCGTATACTTGAAAGATCAATGTGTTTAATGAACAAAATGTGAATGTATGTGCGACTCCTCACCAGTGTATGGGGTATAACTTTGATACCAAGACAAATAATTCAAATAACTAGTCAAACTGTGTGCTCAGTAGGGCGGAGGTATCTAAGTCATCTGGATCTCATTGGTGTTCTGCTGAATTGGTGCACAGACTTGACAAGAAGGCAGTGGCCATCAAGGACAAGGCAACATCTCCCAGAACCTGACAAATAAGTCATTTGAATAATCATTCAGAAAGACTAGTACCAGCACTGAGCTCACTGGGATTTTTGGTATCACAACCAACATGATGTTGTTCGAGACACTGTCGGGTCACTCCAAAACTGTGGTTCAGATTCACCAAACTAAAACAGAAAATTTTCATAATATAATGTGAGGTAATTAGTATAATGTGCATTACCTACTCACTGCTATCAATGAAAACCAATCTCATTGTGCAACAGAGCAAGTTGTTCAGGATCAAAAATGAAATTGTCACGTGACACCCACCATTCTCTCACTATACTAGAAGGAACAGATACACAGGCTGCTTTTCCCTCCTAAGAATGGCCCTACTACGAATCTGTTTGGCCCTCATAATAATGTAGCGCCTTGTAGTGGCAATTGATGAAACTGGAATATGCAACTTGTGAGCCACCCATCTATTGCCGATATAATGGTGATTTCATGTGACATAGAAAGCATCCAGTTCAATATTGATCAATCCACCATTTTTGCTTTAAGTGCCATTGTTTCTGAGTCTCACACTCAAATTGCTTGTACTAGCCACTATCCTTAATAAACCTTGTATTGCTTGCCATTCTGACCCCCAGGAACACAAATTCTGAGATAAATAAAACAGAAAGAACACGTAGCCACCATAGGATATGATAGACAACCTAATAATACAAGCGCAGCCTGCACAAATAACATAACAGACCCATAATGTATAAGCACAGTGATCAATTTGGCAGTCTAGTTGTGAGCATATTAGTAATAACTCATGTGGTTTGCCCTAGTAACTCAATGGCGAATTCCGTGGGGAGTGGAATAATTATCGGGTGCACATAGTTGGTGGGGTCCAGTGCTTCAGGAAAAACATATCATGCTACCAGGTGCTACAGTTGCTTCAGTAGCATGGTTGACTGAGGCCCTTATATAGCATCATGCTTGCTACTGTAGCATGCTCTACAGTGCTACAGTAGCAACTCCTCTACTGTAGGGAACATACACCTTGTAAGTAAGTTTCTACTGTAATTAATTATAGCACCCTTCTATACATTCTACTGTAGCTCTTAGATCACAGTTGCTACTTTGATGTCAACCTCCAAATTTGGATAGATGTATCAGTCAAATTGATTGTGTCACAAATCAAATATATACATAACGTGACATGGCAAAAAACAGAGCAACAATACCAAGATAATATGCCAGTCAGCTAATACAAAAATGTATAAAGGGGGTGTAAAACCATAGCAGCTGAATGAGAGTCCACAAAAATACACCTGCACATTGTTACTCAGCTGCAGGCATTAAGTTGCCGAAGCCTTCACCACAGGGGCTTTCACTTTCGGATTGCGAACACTGGCTAAACACAAGAATATGGATAAGTTGAGAATACGCATTAGATAGAATCATGCTTACAAGGGCCCTTCCGAGCTCCCTTCCAGGCTCCCAATTCCACCGAGAGCTCCATTCGATGAACTGGCGATTTTGATGCACCTGTCGATTTTCCAGTGCTTCCCACTGCCGTGGTTTCCTTGCCCAATCGAGCGACTTGCCCCTGAACCGGTGACTCGCATTCATCTGCTGATTGATTTTGGTCAACAGCATTGGTTTGCAGGGACTTGGCCTCATCGGTATGTGTTTTTGCGTTGTTCTTGGAAACTGCTGGTGTGGCGGAAGCAATCGAAGTTGAGGGCGGAGTTCTGGAAAGGGGTGAAGTAGGGCAAACAGGGCTGGCATTGGTGGCACACTGAGCATGAAAGGAGCCATCTGATTGCCCAGCTGCCTCTGATGAAGCTGAATTCAGTGATGGGGCATGCGGCGCAACAGTCAGTTGAGTGGGTCCTCCGTGGGCTGAGGCATCGTCCACATTCGCAGCTACAGGAGATGGAGACAGGGGGTCATCGGCCGATGCATGAGTATGATTCTCGCCTTCATCGTCAGAGCTGGGGCGCAGTAGGGACTTGGGTTTTGGTCATTTAGCTGGCCGATTCGACGTCAGTGGAGAGGCAGGGGGGCTAGTAGATCATGGGGGTGCATCAGCATCCACCACAGTTGTCTTTGGGGGTAAACCCAGTGCAATACGCTCCTCCTCAGTCGGCTCGTCCTTGGCGAAGTGCCCAGCAGTGAGTACTTCAACCTTCTTTGATGTTTTGACTGGTGCAGGCTTGGCAGTACCACCTCGTTCACTGGCAACACAAGTAAGTACCATCTGTAAGTGCAACATGGATGCCTTTACTTACAAGCAACGCTTTTGGAGTAGAGGAAGTATGATGTCGTAGCAGTGCTCTCGTTGCTCAGACACGAACAGCCGCATGGTCTTGCGATGGATTTTGTAATATTCCTCTACATCTTGCAATGACAGATTCTCGTCGTTTGTCCTACACTCACCTGGTGGCATTGGTTTAACCTTGTATTTCTCCAGTATTCCGTGAATCTAAATTTCACAAGAGTGTTAGTAGTCCCAGTTAGATATGAGTGTACATACAATTGAACATGTAAGAGTAATGAGTCATGGAGGAAATTCCACAAATTCTGTTGGGTAATGTCTCACGAGTGGGTGCCAGCCTTTGAATATCATCCGGTAGATGACTTCTCCAATGAAGTTGTGCTGAAACCACCCCAATCCGGGTGCGGAGCCCGGCTATAGTCTATTAGCATTCGAGGGATTTGATAAACTTCACATGATACCTTCTGGTGTAGTTCATGGGGCAGTATTGCGTCGATGATCTCAATAGCCTTGTCCAACCCTTGTTCAACCTTGCCCAAGCCATACACCATAAAAAGACCAGCCTCCACACAGACATTGCGAAGCCGCCCCCAAAAAGACTGAATCCGAAGCTTAACCTATGTGAGAAAATGAATTTAAGTCCACAAGTATGTTTTCATACGCTCACCGCTTCCACAACATCTTCATTGATGGGGAAATCCCGGGTTTTTTGATTGTGCTTGCGAACCGCTTTTTCCCATTTCTCCTTCATCACTAAATAGAAATCTTGGGGTCCCAGGAAGTAATTGATGAGGAGCAAATGGCACTCGACCATGTAGATGGTGTCATCCAAGATGAGGCACTCCGTACCTCTGAAGTCACTCGACTTAACCTTAGATTTCGACTTCGACTTCAATTTTGACTCCGACTTATATCCCTGGAAACCGCATTGATGTAATGTTAATGATTAAAGTGATTTAGTGTACTCACTGAGTTATGACCCGGCCTATCATAAAATGCTTCATCTGACTCGCTGTCAGACGGATCGGATTCTTTGTCACCACCCAACCCAATAGGTGCATCTGAATCGTCGTTGTCGTTGCCATCGTCATCGTCGTCCACACCCATGCGGTCGTTGAAGTTGTCCGAATGAGCTGACGGTGTATGGTGGGAACTGGCGATGGCCAAAGGAGCACAAGAACTGGTACGAGAGCTGGCATAGGAGTGAGCAGAGTGGGTGCGGGATGGGGAGCAAATAAAAGACTTCTGCGATGGGTCGTCCTTCTTTCGTTTAATTTTGCCGTGATCTGTATATAACATAGGCATGAAGTCATGCATCCCCCGTATGAGCAAACTCACCTGTGGTAGGATTCCTGGATTTGGACCGGCCACGAGAATTGGAGCGGTCATGTATCCTGGTTCGGCTGTGTGTGTCCAGGGCATTACGAGAGCGCTTGCTTGACTTCCTGCTGGGGCTCCGAGATCGGGTCCACTTGGAACCAGTGGTCGCTTTCTTAGGCGACATAGCTGGACGAGCAGGGCCATTGGCCATAACCTACATGTGTGATTTAGTAGCCTATTGTACAGAAATTTGAATATATTCAACATACCTTCGATGATTTGCTGAATATCTTCTGTTTTTTTGCCTTCTTAGCCGCTTTCACATCCGAATATATCTTCTCAAGCTCGCTCTCATCCATGTCGGATACTTCGAAGTCGCCGCAAGCTTTTATTTTCCGAATAAGACCTTCACGATTCGTCGAAGTGCCGCAAAGCTTTCGTCCAACTTGAGCTGTAGGGTAAGGATAAGAAAACGGTGTGTGAGCATTCATTATGAAACTCACCTGCATCTGGTAAGTCACTGTCCGAACACATATCCTCCTCACTATCACCCTCCTCAGGTTCGAAATCCAAAGTGAAATCCTCGTGCTGAGCCTTCAGTTGCTTTCGAACCTCATGTTGGTGGTTTTGCTGCTTTACTTCTGCACCTGTGGTTGAATCTAAGTCCAAGTTTGCGGGAAAAGCCGCCAATTCAACGTACGATGTGGCCCAATTTTCTCTGTATCCCTTCTAGCTCATTTTGGCTGGGGATTAGTGCACTTTGCCATGTTGTGGGGAGGTGGTTTCCAGACACGAGATTGACGTGTGATCACATGCCAATCAAGGAGCGGTGGACGGGGCTGACATGGACGTGTTGCAAATTGATACCAGACTCAGACCCTCAACCTCTCTCTCTCACCGATGTCGCATTCACATTACTACAGCTGTACTTACTGCTTGTGCAAGTTCGCTAAAAAGGATGCTTTAGATTCACATATATCTATCGTGCATACAGCACCGAAACAACCCCATAGCACCAAGGGGCGATGCCCGTATTGCCACACACACTTCCCCAGAGATGGCCTCAAGCGGCATCTGAGCCGCGACAAACATACCAAATGGGACAAAACCAACAAATGAGAGCAAACCCAATGTCAGACCCTGCACAAACAGTGGAGAGCTAGTACGCTCGCCGCAGGGCCCTCTGCTCCTGCGCCACTACACAGCGACTCTTCTAGCTCAGACTCGAGCATGGAAACATCCGAGGCTGAGCCTATTAGCGCGGTACCTGATGATACCACTCATCTGGATGAAGATATGCAATCAGCAGATCACCAGGCAGACGATTACCAGGGGGCCAAGCAGGATGAGCACATGCACTCACCCCCAGCACCTCCAGACAACAAAGTGGAACTTGAGGAGGTGACTGACTCTGATGGTCACATGGTATATGTCAAATGTTACCCGAATCCCAATGCGGGTAAGCCTATCCGATGCACCAAGGCAGACGACTTACCTCCCGAGTATCAAACCTATCCTGACATTGGTGCCCTGGCAGATCCTGAGAATTTCGAACTTGCCAAACTCCTAATGGAGTCTGGCATTAGTGGTCGCTTTCGCAACCAGTATTTGACCCTAAAACGAGTCAGTTCATTCGATAATACACTCGAAACAGCACTGATAATGTGCTATCATAGATTAAGGATTGGATGCCCTGGAAAAATAATCGGGTAATGCTTATGGACATTGATAAGTTGCCCTGTGGGCCAGACTGGTTCGTGAAAACTTATGATTGCCCTGGCTCGCGAGGAACCGAGACTGCCGAGTGCTGGATGTGTGATTCATTGGCAATGATTCAACACCTTCTTTTGGATCAGACCCTGGGGAAGAAGATGCACTGGGTTCCGGAAAAACATTACACCAACCAGACACGCAAATGCCAATGGCGCGGTGAACTGTGGACAGGGGATTGGTTGTGGCGACTTCAGGTGAGTGTATGCATGATATAAAACTGCATATACCCACATATACTCACATTAATCAGGCGGAAATCGGGGACAAATCTGCCACCATCATAACGGCCATTGTTTCTTCCTATGAAACACGGTTAACCAACTATGCAGGTGATAAGAAGGCTCACCTGGTATACCTCACGATTGGTAACATACCTAAACACCTGCGCCGTCAGATATCGTCACGTGCAACCATACTTATTGGGTACTTACTGGTCCCCAAACTTGACTGCGAGCCAAATGCTGAGCTCAAACGTGAGCTCAAATGTGATCTATTCCATCGCTGCATCACATTTTCTGGTGTGATGTCCAGTTACTTATATACCTATACATAGGGTTGACTGATGGAGGAAGCCTTTTTTGACATATATATCTGGGGGGGTAAATACATATATGAGCCAAAATTATGTATGATATGTAGCAGGCCCCCAGATATATATGCTACATAGACTATTTCAGACCCTGAGACCCT
>WSTI01000138.1:0-13247 GCA_019616915.1 Ceratobasidium sp. 423
TGATCAATCGAAACCTGGGTTACAAGTCCCAATCAGGCCACTTGTAACCAAGGTTGCGACAGACCCCACAATGCCCGGCAACAACTCGCCGTGTGTGAATGAAAGAAAACTGTTACCAAACCTTCACTCGTCCTCGCGCCATGGGCGATCGACGTTTCCTTCTTGAACATCCGTGTCGTCTGCATTTCCTGCTTCTCCGCCACCGAGACTCAAATTCATCGTACGCGTGCGCTCGATAAGTGACGCCAGGTCATCCATAGCCATACCGGACCTTTGGGTGGCATTGTATGCGTTACCTGCATCACCCCCTTCCCATGGGATCGGACTTCCTTTCCAGCCACCCTCCTGGTGAACATATGTGAGGAAAGAGCGCCACAATGGGTCGAGGCCGAGAACAGATGCATCTCCGACAATGATCAATAGCGCTTGGGCACGAGTTATAGTAACTGTTTGACGGTCGTGAGCTATGAACCGAGTACAGGCGCTATTTGCGACTTACCGTTGAACCTACGGTCATTGGCAACGAAGCCGAGCGTGTGCCGCAAGTCGAATTCAACTTCCTGTGCGCTGCTCCGGACAGTCGAAACGATGATGACTTTGCGTTCCTAGAGTGGAGTGAGGTTTGCTATGATTGCAGATTTAGGCCGACTTACTTGTCCTTGGAATTCCTCCACACTCCCGACTTTAATTCCTTCTCCATTGCTACCACGTAATATCCTCCGAATATGCTGCACCTGTTGGTTATATGGAGTAATCACACCAATATCCGTAGTGCTAATATGGGGTCGACGCATATCACGGAGCATCCTAACGTAGTCCTTGACTCGGGAGACCTCCATGGGATTGTACCAAGATGGTGAGGATGCCTCACGCATGTCTTCGCCTGTGAATGAAACGTGAGGAGTGCGTTCGTAGTATTAAACTAGAGATGGGTGTACCCGCAATATTCTCGAATATGATAGGGAATCCAGCACGCCCAAGCTCGGTCCAGGCGAGGAGACTATTAGTGACGCTCGAAGAGGCGCAAGCCTCGAGCTCGTTGGCGTAGAACCGCTCGTTCGGGTACCTCAAAATTGAAGGATGATTACGCCAGTTCTTTGAGAGCTTCACGACCCTGGTTAGGTGCATGTGAAGTCAGAATGGGTGTTAAGAGATCAAACCAGAGACTTACGTCCTCCCCCGCATTGCTGAAGGGTTGTACATATCCGTGTTCATCAGTCTTTCAAGATAACTAAGACCAAGGCCCTGCTGAAGCCCGATTGGCGACCGCATTACTGGTCCAAGTTGTCGAGGCTATAAAATCTTAATCAGTAACTCTCCACATGCCTATATGCATGTACTCACATCGCCGCTGAGAACAACATTCGTCCCAGAGCCAGCTAGAGTCTTGACTGATATCATCAGCTCTGGCTCGCAAGCCTGCCCAGCCTCATCTACGAAGATCCAGTCATAATGGCCTCGGGGGATACCTAGTTGGTATGGAACGGATGCGGTGACGCATGTGGCCACAATCACTCGGTAATCCTTCAGGGGCTTGACTGCGTTCTGACCAGGCCTGCGGTATCGATTATAATCAACGTCGTCCTGGAGAAGGCTATCGACTCCTGGGAACCTAAAACTCCCATCTCGTACATAGGAGTTTGCCAACACCTGTGCATGTATGCTGTCCGGGTCAGGATTTCGGGAGAGCGCATTGAGCCTGAGTAAATCCCCTTGGCGGAGTTTACTGCTCTCGAGAAGTTTGCGGGTGATCAAGTCGGCTGCAGAGTTGCTTGGGGCTGTAGCAAGAATCCTTGTGGCAGGATTTGCAAGGTATAGTTGAAGCATTGTTTCGACTGCGGTAACTGTCTTTCCCGTCCCCGGCCTGAGAGAGTAAGTCGTAAGGGGGCAAACAGCTGATCGAGATGCACTTAAATAGCTTACGGTCCAAAGATAATGAATGGAGGGCTTCCTGGGGGGAGGCTCACGATCGACTTGACGGCCAAAAGCTGCGGAAGGTTCTGGCTGACAAGCGGATTCACGGTCCGCACATCCCTGGTTGCAAGTTGGCGCTTTTCATGAGCGATAGTAGGGAATAGGACTCTTGGTTCCGCAAACGCTGTAGCTAACGCTTGATGCATGCGCAGAACTGGGATCCTGTTAAGGCAGAAGCGGATATCGAAACGAGTTCCGGTGGGCGGTAGGAAGCGGTGGGCAAAGCGCAGCCCAACTTCGTCCTTGCGTACTACATGAACATAGCCAATGTACCACGTAGTATTGTTAGTTGCCGAAGGGTTATGCGGCCGAACCTTGATCGAGTCGCCTACGAGCACTGAAGGTCTAGAAGGTGATAAGTAATTTTTCATGAGCCATTCGTCGCAGAAATTCATACCGTTTTTCGGCCAGTCCAGGAACCTTCAGACTGGATAGTAAGAGCAAGTCAGTTGCGAGATTCAAAGTAGTAGAGTGATACTTACTAAAAATATGAGCTATGCCTGGATAATTCAACGTTTTCTTGGTCGTATCGCTCTAAATCGATTCTATAGTACATTAGGAGAGGGTACTAGGCTGGTTCTTTCACTGCTCACTCTGCCTGGTGCTCTTCAATATGCAGCAAGGTCTCCCAGAAGCGACCATACGACGATGAACCAGCTCCTGCCAAGCCGCCATGCATGCCTGGTAGTTGCTTGATCCTAGTAATCTTGGCGTCAACCCCAGTATGGCTTTCCAAAATTGATAGCAGCTGGGTGGGGATGATTGCCTTGGGTAAGGCCACAACCCAGTCGATACGCTGACTCGGTGGCTTAATCCCGTCAACCAATTTCTCCTCTCGATCTCTTCGAGGTCTCGGTGGTGGCCGTACATATGGGGCGGACGGACGAAGTTGCTCAAGGTCTGCAGCATTCCCAACCGTAGCCCGGAGTGGGCGAGTAATGGTAAAGGATTTGCGGAGGGATGTGTCATGGAAAGTAAGCTCGAGTCGATCAGAGAAGTAACCCCGATGTCCTAGGGGCCGGAAGTAAACGGACAGGGAAACCTGCCGCTTCAGCGGTAAGACAGTGGGACGCGTTTCGGGGACGTGGAACCTATATGAATCCGATTAGCACAAAAATGTAGCCTATAAGGAGTACTGACTGGGGTGAAACGCGGGTGGATTGCCCTGCCGCAGATGCAAGTCTGACTGAACTCAATGTTATATTCGCTGGGGTATTCAACCGAAGGGTAATAATCTTCTTGACTTCCCCAACGTTACTGGGGTCGATGGTCCCAAAATCGACTCCTGCGCTGCCGTTGGTAGAGTCGGCACCGGGACCATGCGAGACTTCCACTCCATGCCTGTCCTTTTCGGTCTCGCGCAAGACAGATTGAAAGTTAGCTAGCTTTGAGCGCCGAATATGACTGTTCTTGGAAAGATGTTGAGCCCAGATTCCGCGCGGGATATTCTGGTTGCAAGCATCGCATCTAATCGAGTGTGCCGGTGTTTCGAGTTCGGTCACTGTGTACCAAGGGTCGGGGGCAGCATCCAGCTGGGAGAGGCGCCGTTGGTGAGCGCTCCCTTGAGAGTGTTGACTTAACGTATACGGGTTAGAGTTGGGGAGAACGGCGGAGCAGACTAAGCAGTTAGTTAGGGTCGGCGTTTTGGTAGCAGCACGATGCTTGCGACCTCCTAGGTGTGCCTTGAATGTGTGTTCCGAGGTGCATATGATGTTACACAGCAAACAGAAGAAATCCAGAACATGGGAGGCCGTACAGAGTTCGGTACGACACGCACCGTGGGTCAGTAGCTCGCTGCAGACCACCATCGGAGCAAATTTAGAGGCGATGAGGAGATGGATGGATGTAAAAGAGCCTCGTGTAGCTACGCTATATATACTGGGCAAGGGGCAAGTCCCAGGAAGAAGTAGCCACTCGAAGGCGTGACAAGCAATGCACCGACTACAGAAGGCTAAATCTACCGAGGGTCATGTCCCAAAAAAGAGGGTTGTCAATCGCCCGAGAGTTTCGATAAAGCAGCATGACTTGATGAACACGAGGCGGGATCATATACTTTGAACTATGGCTGGGATCCGTGAGACAAAAGAGTCGAGTATCCACGTTCGAATAGAAAGTATTCTGGTTGTGCTGTGCGGAATTCGCTGGAGTGTGCGATTAGCCGGTGGCAAAGGATGATGGCATGTGGCGAGTTCTCGTGGGAGTTCGTTCCATCCAAAATTCCATCCACTGTCGGTTATCAATTGGAGTCACAGCACAAATTATCCCCACCCTATATGGCAATTTTAACCCGACATGATATATGTGCTATAGCCCAAGCAATGATGTGGTGCTGGTGTCTTCCGAGCTCCGGGCCTGGGCATTACGATAGCCTACTTTGAGGCAGTGGGAGCCCAAAAAGGAAAGTTAATTGGTTCGCATACACGTGACTTTGTCCGGGCTCACGTGAGTAATTTATCGCGTTGTGGCTCTCCTCGCGCGCTACTATGTAAGTGGAAGTCCAAAAGGTAATCCCGGGCAATCTTACCAAGTAAAAATATTACAGGGCGTCACTAAATAAGCTTGCTATTCGGGGGATTCGTTCTTTCGACGATAAGAGTGTGGCCGTGATCGAATTTTATTCTCCCGTAACAGTGATTGTTGGCCACAATGGGAGTGGTAAAACGGTAAGTAATATACTTGAACTAGGCTGCAAATCATAACATAGCTTGTAGACGATTATTGAATGCCTCAAGTATGCCACCACCGGTGAACAGCCACCCAATACACGTGGTGGCGCTTTTATTCACGATCCTAAAGTGCGCTGTTTTACTATCATTCCCGCTCGGCGTATTAAGAATGACATTAATTAATAGATGGCCAACGAAAAAGAAGTTAAAGCGCAGGTCAAGCTGCGGTTTTTCGCTGCGAATCGGACGCGTATGTTGGCCGTCCGTAATTTGTCCGTTACGATGACCAAAACGAAAATGACCATGAAAACTCTCGAGGGAATATTGGCAACATCGGATGGTGCCAAAGACAACAACAAAGTAAGCCAGGGCGCATATTCGTAAATCATACTAACCTTACTCCTTCCCAGCGTGGGGTTATATCTACAAAATGTGCTGAGCTTGATGCGGAAATTCCCCACCTTCTTGGAGTCAGCAAGTCCGTGCTGGAAAATGTCATATTTTGTCACCAAGAAGACAGTTACTGGCCACTTGCGGAAGCTTCCGTTCTCAAGAAGAAATTTGACGACATTTTTGAGGCTACGCGATATACCAAAGCTCTCGATAATATCAAAGCACTGAGAAAGGAACGGGTTGCGGATCTCAAGGCTGATAAGGAACGATTACAGAGTTTGGGACTCGAGAAGGCACACGCTGACAGGGTAATTAGAGATATTTGTGTTTGTCTATTTCATTATACTAATACACCGAATAGCTCAAGTCTAAAATAGATGACCTTACAAACCAAGTAGCGGAAAAGACTCAGGAGTCTGAAGAAACGGAAGCCGCGTTGAACGCTCAAGTCGCAGCCAATACCAAATTCTACGACTCCGCCACTCGGTTTCAGCAGATCTTTCTAAAGGTGGAGCATCTCGAAGAGCGCCGAACTCAAACCATCCGCAGTATGGAGGAGCTGAAGCAAACTGTGACACTAGTGGATGGTAAGTTTCAGATTTATTCCCAATTTGATACCTCACCTCCCAGCTTGGTATAGACCCAACGGATGTATTGAAGTCTAAAATGGATAACTATGATGCGCATTGTGCTGCACAGCGGTCCAAGCGAGCCACCAAGGCCGCCGAACTACTTCACGAGGAGGAAAGCCTTACCGAGGCTCGTCGAGATCATCAAGAAGCTGTCAATACATGCGGTGAAATGCGTGGCCAGGCAAAAGTATGTTCAACCGACCCGATCTCGAAGTCGTCTGACATCGACCCATTGTTACCCCTACCCGTTATTCATCGGAAACCACAACTACACCTCATCGTCGTTTATCATATAGAATCATGAACAAAATATCGTACAAAGAGATGCCGAAATTAACAGTATCGGCACTAAATACGGGATTCGTCCGAACACGAATGCGAACGGATCTCTGGATAGAGATTCGGTGATGGAATTTAATACTCGATTGGGAGAAATGGCTCGAGCGCAGGCACTCGAACTGGAGCGTTTGCAGGTACACTTATTTCGGGCTCGTATTTTCGTCGGGCGCTAATGACCAAGCCTTATAGAGCGAGTATGAAGTTAAAAGTAATGAGTATCAAAGCAAGAAAACAGAGTTGCAGACCGAAGAGAATGCTTTGAAGCATGAAAAAGAAACTCTAAAGGCTCAAATGGTATAGCGCCAACTTTTTATCCTAGCAAAAGGGAATAGTGGTTGATGATTATTTGTTCAGCAACGAAACCGTAGCCAGATATCTGCTGCTGAGACGTCGCTCGATACACTAAGGTTATTAGAAACTGAACTGAAACTAGCCGCTAGTGCGGTAGTTGATGCACGCGATCGACTCTCGACCGCGAAGACCGCTGCGAAAGAATCTTCCTTCGAATCTCAAATCGCGGAGCGCACCAGCGCACTTGCGGCAAAAACGGATGAACGTGAGCGCCTTCAACAAAAACTAGCCGATCTACAAAGTCAAGCGGAGACGAGGGCTAAGCTTGGACTGAAGCGGGCCGATTTTTCACGAAAGCGATCTGAAATTGACACAATGTACGTTCGATTATATTTTCTCGCTATTTTTATTGACGAATTTCTCGACAGAATTGGCATCCATAATGAACGCTTCAAGGCCATGCTGGGGACTGATGCTGAGGCCGACACCATGGAAAAGGACGTGGATCAAGCGTTAATGTAAGCTAATGGATTAGCATACTGGGAACGAAGCTAAACTTCATTGGACAGCACCAAGGACAAAGAAATAGCTCGTCTCGAAGCCGATGCTAACACGGCCAGCCGTGAGATGCACTCGGCAGAGTCGGCCCTCGCGTCATGCAGGGACCAAATACGCAAGAAAGAGGCTGAGCTTAAATGTCAGTGAAGCAAAGCTAATGGCGGTTGTACGGTCCTCATCCACCTTCTCAGTGTTAGAGCAGCGCTTGAAGTCTGGGCTGGCAGATTCTGAGCACCCGGCCGTTGGCCCCGCGATTAAAGCAGCCCAGGCTGAACTGGATAACTGGCTGGAGTAAGTATATGCTACCTATTTACTCTCCCATGGTGCACTAACCCGGAGAAGGGAGATAGCTCAGCACGAAGGCGCAGGCCATTTCTACTCTAAGATTCTGAAGGATGGAAAATCCTACAGAAAATGCGTTGTCTGCAGTCGTAAGATGGACGAGGGGCAACTAGCTGAGTTTGAAAAAACCGTATGTGCCTTGTCGTCCAACCCTTTGGGGGGGTACCGGAAAGCATTACACTATTCGTAGGTCAACGGGCACATCCAAAAGCGCGATACCAAATACCTCGAGGAATGCAAACAGAATCGCGAGGACTGGGCTGCTGAAGTCGGAAGACTACAAGCACTCTTGCCTGTGGAGGAGGCTCGAGATAGGCTGAGAGACGAAGAATTGCCCGCGATGAAAGCGCGTGCGGAAGAACTCGATGCAAAGGCGACAAAGGCCACCGCAGAGGCACAGGAGGTATGTAATATTAAACTCGATCAATTACGTGGCTTTCTCAAAAGTCCTGTAGACTGAAACCGCGCTGAAAGCCGCCAAGTCAATTCAAAAAGAGCTTCACTCGCTGAAAAGCCAAGCGGGTGTCATCACACGGACCCAGCAGGAGGTTAAATCTCTGCAACGGGAAATTCACCAGCATGAACGAGACCTAGCAGCCACAGGATCCACGCAGACTGCTGATGAAGTGCAGGCCGAGATTGATCAGTGTGGAGCACACATGTAAGTGCATATACCACCTATATGTTTGCTTGAGGTTGAAATTGCCAAATTCGCAGTAAAACACTAGACCGAGAACGGACGTCCTTGATGGCTGAACGAGACCGACAGTACCAGACACTACGCTCCCTTGAAAATGAGTATTCTGCGAGGCAACTTGAGGAAAGCGAGATGAAGAACAGAATGAAGGACCGGGACTCCCTAACAAGGGAAATCGAGACACTCACGAGGGATAACTTAGAGGCCAGCGCCAGGCTGAAGGTTCGTGATCGAGATCGAGTAGCACCCGGCTCAAAACGCTAGTTAATATTCAGTTATTCTATTCATAGGTGATCGATGGGAAGTTGGCAGGAGCACAGCAGCCTCTACAGAAACTGGAACAGGAACAGAAGAAATTTCAATCCGAACACAACTCAACGGTCTCTTTGGTGTCTCGCAAAGTACAAGAGCTCAACTCAGCCGTTGACCGTCTGGAAAACATTTCAGCGCCGATCGAAAGGTGTCTTTGCCACTTGCAAGGGAAATCTGCCACTGACCCCGCGTAAATTATAGGTATATTCGAGAGCGAAAAGATCGTGCATTGAGGCAGTGCGAAACCCGGGTGTCCGAGGCTGCTGCTCGTATTGCCGAAATCGAGCAGTCGATACAAGGGCTCCGAGAGGAAGTGGCAGAGATAGACAGGGAAATCCATGAATCTGGGGCCACACTCGCCAAATTCCGGGACAACTTGAGCTTAAGGAAGATGAAACAAGAGATCGAGGTCCTACAATCGGAAATCGACCAGCACGACCTGGAGCAAGCCGGGGCCGCCAAAGCGCAATTTGAGGAGAGATATCAAATCGAAAAAGACAAAGAGAACAAGCTACGATCGAAGGTGGGTACTCAATTTCCCGAGCCATTGAAAGATGCTTAAATATTCCGCTCTAGCAAGCACGCTTGGCTGGAGAATTGGGAATATTGAAGAGCCAGCTCAAGACTTCTAAACAAGAGCTCGCCAGCCAATTTCAGGGAATTCATGAAAAGTACACTAGACAGCTGGTTCAAGTGAAGGTTCGTGTGTTCGCTCTACGAATGATTCGTTGCTCTGAATATTGTAAGTATAGATGGCCGACATGGCAAACAACGATTTAGAAAAATACGCCAAAGCCTTGGATAAGTGAGTGTTTCGCACTGACATTTGCCATGCGCTGAACAGCGTCGACCCAGTGCCATTATGAAATACCACGCATTGAAGATGGAGGAGGTTAACGATACCATGCGTCACCTTTGGAATAAGACCTACCAGGGTACTGGTGCGTAACTTGGCTATTTTCATGTTTGACGAAACCTAATGCTCGACTAATGCTCGAACGTGTTAAGACATCGACGGGATTAAAATCGTCTCGGATCCCGAGGGTGGCGCCACTGGGACTAAAAAGGCATCATACAATTACCGGGTGAGCCACAATGCCAAGTTGTGGGTACTTCGCGTAGATTGATCGAATCAATTTAGGTGGTGATGACGAAAGACCAAGTCGAGATGGACATGCGTGGTCGTTGTAGCGCCGGTCAGAAGATGCTCGCTTCAATTATTATCCGCCTGGCCTTATCTGATTCATTTGGCCAAAACTGTGGCATTCTCGCCCTCGATGAACCTACCAACGCGCTCGATACCGAAAACATTGATGCTCTCGCAGGCAGCTTGGTGGATATTATCAACGAGAGGCGACACCTGAGTAACTTCCAGCTCATCATCATTACTCACGACGAGAGCTTCTTGAGAAAGCTCGGACAAGCTGAAGTGATGGAGTATTACTGGTATGTTGCCAAATCCAGAAGCAAACAAAAATCTTACAGTTCAACAGGCGAGTGTCACGGGACAGCCGACAGAAATCCGTGATTGAAAGACAACGGTTCAATTGAGTATCATTTACTTTTGCTTGCCTTGACATCCCCGTCATATATGTCATTCAATATAAGTACTGTCAGCCTACGAAGTATACTATTCAATTTTCATATCCCTTCATCCTGGTCGTCTCGCATGGTCTCATCCTGATCCTTTGCCTGGTTCTTGATGGCCTCAAGAAAAGGATGTATACCCAATCCGGCTTCGACCGGCATCCCCAAATTAGCAACCAACCCGCCCAAGAGTCCAGTTGATAACGCCTGATCGAGTGAACGGACAGATGCACGGAAAGGAGCCGAGGCCACGATTTGTTTTATCACGTCTTGCATTGAAACGTCTACGGCGTGGGGCGAGGAAAGGAGATCCGCTGGTAAAAATTGTGCGAGGGAATCTATTACTTCGGGGTCTTGCAAGAGTGGGGCCAGAGTCGAAGGTGTGAGAATATCTGACAATGCTACATCTCCATATCAAGATTGCATAAATGTGTCAGAAGTAACAGTGTAATCCTACAACTTACCTGGAGCCACGCCTGCGCGGCTTCGCCCTTGTAGATTGCGGAGAATTTCTTGAACAACAGAATCAAGTTGCTCCGGGTTTAGAGGCCCAGACGGCGTCCCCTGGATATTGTTGTTCGAGACTCTAGTAGATACACCCCTGCCAGGTTGAATAAACGAGTAAGGGATTGGTAGCATCCATCCACTTACGCGTTCTCTGTGTTCGCCGTGGCGCCTCCGATTGATTCCGGGTCGAATTCTGACAGTATGCTGTTGATTCTCGCAATATTGCTTGCGTCTTGCGAGCTATCGGGGTCCTATGACCCGAGAGGATTAGAATTAGCTTGATCCATGCATCTCAGCATGTATCGAGTGCAGCTACCTGTAGCCAAAACTAATGTTTTCAATTATTTATGTGAGACGGTGAGAATCAATTTATCAGGGAAGAAGCTTACGAAGTGCAGTTGATCTGAGGATTCGAACTTTAGAACATACATGCGTATTGAGGGATCATTGGAGATTTTTTCTAACTTCGCATCGGAAGGGAATACGACAAGTTCCTGTTTTATATTTTCAAGCCCCCGCGGAAGGCAAACATCGTAAATACTGTTCCATTCTTGAACACAGATAGACTTACCAAGTCCTCTCTCGCGGAAATATCCCCGTCTCGCGCACGCCACCGAAGATACAACAAATCGTCATCTCCCGCCTCGAGAAATAGCGTGCCTCTAGTCGACTCTGAATCGATAAAGTTTGTACCCCCTCGCCGGAACGCGCGTCCCGCTTTGATACCAAATAACTCAGTCATCGAAGATAACAAGTTCCCGCTAATTCTCACGTGACACATTTTCTGGAGTGCTGGTCACGGCTGGTGCTGAAAAGCATCAAAGGTACACGCATTTATTTAATTTATATTATTTATAAATATATTAGGTAGATAAATATATGTGAAGCTATTTCATCACAACAACGGCTGTGGCTGCCGCTTGCTCGGTGGGTGAAGTTCAACCAAGCGAGCGCTGGGAAATCTTCCCATGTATTGGTTATCCGCAAGTACCAACAGGTTTTTCCTGTTGTCTGTGAAAGCCTAATGGCCATGGCTGTTGCCATTTCAACAACAACTTCCCGTCTTCCCGTTCTCACCTCCTAAAAGCCAATTTTCATATCGAAAATGCCCGACAGCCTTTTACCACCGAACCTTCATCCAACTCCTCCAGATAATCGTAAATTGGGAGCGTGACGGTGCTAAAAGTCGTCAAAACCCATTTCCACAATCAATCAAAACGTATTTATCCCTGATTCTGACATTTTAATGCTGCAAATGGAACAGTTGTTTAAATTTACCGATCCCAAGATCTTCAGTTAAGGTTTTGATGTGGCTGGGTTTACCTTTGAGTGCCACCAGATTGCAAATTGGTGGCTTGCAGGTTTGGTCTGGGAGCCATCGGTACGGTCGAGAGCGCGCATTGGATTGAATTTACTGGTCTTGATCATAGAAATTTCGCTACGTGTCGCGGCTCCGAGTTACAGCATCACGGTATGTCCTCCAATGCCGTACAGGGTTTAAAGGGCACAACCGGGATTTTAGGAGTGATACTGCCAACTTCCCACCCATCCCTTGGAGTTCATCCTAATGACACGACTTGTTCCTGCACCCCCTTCATCGAGGACCTTGTTTGTATGTATTCTAGTATTTTGACCTAGCTTTGCGGCTACTACCTAGACGATCCTTCTTAGGAGGTTTGGGCACGTATGCCGGACCACACTTCTGCATCTGGCGAGAGCGATGTCGAGTTGATGGCCATTGTTCTCAACTCCCAACGCTATTATAACGAATATGTGCGTGTTTTTTTGTTGAATGTTAGTTGAATTCGGGGCTGACAAGGATGGGATAGACCAGAGTTTACAGTTGCATGGCTCCGGAGTCGCGCGATGTTTGGTCAACTTCCATGGATGAAATCGTCCATGGAATCCGTTCTGTACGGCCCTCTTTGAGCGAAGGTGCTGCGTTTAAGGTAAGTACGCGGTAATATGTCCAATCAATCGTTGGAACACCTCCTGGTCTCGGTCAGCTGTCGGAACTTCAACATTGATTCGGCCTATTTCTGCAGTACCATCAGATTGTCGGGGTGATGCCTAACGTAGAGTGGTGGCAAGATCGAGATGGGTCGTGTACGACAAAGCGGGGTGTCATCCTTGCAGGGTGGTGCGAGAGGGTGAATGTAAGTGCCCTACACGCAGTGAACTTTTGGCCAGCGCGAACTGTATTGCCAACGCTCAAATCAATTTCACTGCTCTACCCAGGACGGTGCCCAAGCTGGAAAACGATACACGTATTGGGTACGCTGCGAACGTGACGGAACACACGCAACTCATCGTTGGTACGAACAACACGAGCTATTTGCATGGCCAGGCAAAACACCCGTAGGAATGCTTTCGCATAAAAAAACACTGGCATGATGGCTATATGCGCGCTCATCATTGTTGGAAATGCACCCGATTGTTACACATGTATTTCAGCTTATTTTGATTTCGTTATGACTGTTATCCCCTTCTCACCAACATGTTGTAACACGCTCACCGTTGTTTTCTATCTATTTTAACTTTAACTATTGATGAACGGCCAAGAGCCTTAGTTTGCCACATTTTGATCAGGAACATGCCAAATTCACTTCTAATCCGTTGATTTAGAAGGTGGCTGGATGTCGAAGTATGAACAGTTAGGGTTTGCCCCTGCGTGGCAGTGAAGTGATGTTCAGTCCCAAACTAAATTACAACGCTTTTGGTATGAGCCTTAAGACTAGGATGACTGCCGCAGGCCGGCTCTGAGTCGGCCAATCGCGATCGGTCACGCCGCGGTCGATCAACTTGTAGCTTGTACTCATTTGAAGTACCCACACCTTTTCATGGGTGGGCAACTCGGGTTGCGATCTAACCATTCGTAATGCAATATGTTTGATTGGAATTTGATAGGATGTTACCCAGATAGAGTAGCTCACAACCAACTACTGCTGC
>WSTI01000140.1:0-13152 GCA_019616915.1 Ceratobasidium sp. 423
CCCCGTCGACCTTGAGGTGTATCTCCCCGCCCCGTCTCCGCCTCTATCGCCACCTCCGTCTCCGTTGTTGGCGCAAACGCCCCCCCCCCCCCCGTGTACCATATTGCGTGTTTTGGTTTCACCCGATCAATCCTGCGTCTGCCTACGTGTCAAAAACAACGAACCACCTATGAAATGTCATGTCTAATGGACGGGGCCGCCAGCGCCCACCCCTGATGAGCCGATCATCGGACTCGCAGATACCCCCATCCAGGACTTCCCCTCGTTATGAAAATCACTGTCGTTTATGACGAACTCCACTAATGAATCTTACATATATAGTTATTCTCTTCGTTTACATCATGTTCATGTATCATCATTTCGCTTTCAAACCACCGCTTTTTGCTTTGTCGTTTTTGCTTTCGATCTTACTTTTTTCTACTTTTTACTCTGAGAATTTTGGTTGAAATTGAACGGAACCGTATATTTTGTGATATCTCGCCTTGTTTGTCTGATCTACTATGCCACGGGGTGACCATAGGCTGGCCGCTGGATAGCCATTTCATCGATAATGTTGTTTGTTTGTTTGGTCCTTGATGGTCGAGTCTTGTACAGAAGGATGTACCTTCAAAGGTTATTGTTGAAATTAATACAATCATGTTTACCGGAACGGGCGGATCTCTGATGTTGTATTGTGCATCAGGGCAGGCATGTCGACGCCACAGTACAGTATTCTTTGACGTCTATTTTTGCGAATGTGTCTCGTATCATAGGACCCTTGTTACTTGTGTTGGAGGCTTGGTTCGTCCCGGATATCAATCTGACCAATCGCGTCGCGAGTCTGTACAAAATTGTAACATTCCTCGTATGTGATCGGCTAGTTTGGTATCCTTGCTTCGATGAAAAACCTAAACGTTAGAGGCAGTACGCGATGAACAATATTGCTAAAGAATTAACAAGGGTCCTCGTATCGTCTTCTTCCGAAACGCTATTGTTCGCACGAAGCCCCGAACCCCGGGTGCAAAAACTTGTCAAGAACCCAACGGAATCAATCGCCCGCTGTTTAATGCGTCGATTCGGCCCGGATATGGTGACTGGATGGGATTACAGCTACTATCCCCACGACGCGTAGGCTCATGACATATTCTTCTGACTAGATAGTTCAATCGCGTCCTGGGAGGCTTGAGAAGGCAGCAAGAATTGAACGGAAAACTCGCCGGTAAGTCTCCCTGGCCTAGCCACTTGAAGATGAGGAATGGCGCTCTTCGAGTGTAACGCCCCCAATCTCGAGAGTAACGCCACCTGGTATGTGTTCCGTCGTGATACTTAAAGCAGGGGCCGCTGGTCTAGTCCGCCAACTGTCGAGCTTCCCCTTTACTTGTGTTCTGTACCTCTTCTTCCACACACCACTTCTCCAGAATGGGCAGGCCAGCGGCGGTACCGGTCCACCCCACTCTCGCTCTCCAAAACCTTGCCGATGCAGGCCTTGAAGATTCACCTGCGTTACCTTCCATCGAGCCCGGCATTCCGGCTGCTTTGTCCGAGGGTTATTACCCTAATCGGGGTGGTAACCCTGGTCATCCAACACGCTCTGAAACAAGTACACCTGTTTCAGACCGGACGTCCACGTACGACTGTATTTTCACTGCATAGAAACCGTCTGACCCTACGTCTAGAACGTTTCTATCACCATCTCTACTCTCAGACGTGGCGAATGTTACGCCAAGTGCTAAGCCGTCGCGTGCGCTAGCACCGGCACCACCAGGACTTCAGGATCTGGTCGCAGCCTTATCACTCCTTCCACAGACACCGTCTAACCGCCCGACAGGAACGCTCCCGATAGGAGGTGCACGCGTTCTGCCTATAATTCCAAAGCCACTAGTCAAGGTGTGCGTGGTAAGTATATGCGCGCATTGCCGAGTCCACCCGAGCTGACGGTGAGGTGCGCGCACCGGAACGCGCTAGCTTTGCACTGGGGATGGTGTACCTGTCCTCCCGGATACTGGCTTGATCTTGCAGAGCCTTGGTGGTGAGTATTGACGAACATGATCATCCATCGACGCGACCTGGCTAATTTCGTTAATTAGGCGTTCGCAACGTCGATACCGAACACATAACCATTCGTACCAGAAAGCAGATAGGCACTGCCCTCGATGACATCTTCAATCTCACAGATATTCGTGAGGGAACAATGCTTATCTTGATCGGTGGGTACGAATAATCACCACGCAGCTCGCGTGCTGAGAGCACCATTCAGTATCGTGTCACGGGCATCGAGGTTGTGGGAGTGATATCTTGCTGGAGTTCAAAACTCAGGATGGGGCTACCGTAAACTCAAGGGTAGGTCTGAAACCATTGTCTTCAGTCAGCTATTCATCGCATCCGTGTAGATGCTTCAAGAGAAAATTACGGCCCTACCAGAGCATTGCACACTGGAAGTTAGTGCCACGTCCATCTCTAGATTCCATGCCGTATTTACCCTCGTTAGATTGTCGTGGATACTTGCTTGGCTGGGGGTGTTATTCCCGGTCTACGTCGTATCTCAACAGTGGATCCCTCAGCCCCATGGATCATGCCAGCTGGGATACCTGGTTCCCCCGCGACATATACTCCACCTTCAGGTCAGATTCGGATTTTTGTTTCCCTCTCGTCTGCGCTGCTGAATGAGCATTCCAGGCTCACGCCCCAACACCAAGGTTCCTGCATCATCCGCATCATCCAACGTCGAACCCTGCACCTCGTTCTTCACCTTGGGGTCGCTGAAGCACGCCTCTCCTTTCTTCGAAGGGAATCAACCACAATATAAAGCCCAGGTGGTGAGTGAATCGACCTCGCCTTGCTTGGAACTCACTAATCTCATGATAGGTTGTCTGGGCGGCAAGTACAACATCGAGCAACGTCAAATCCTACCCCGAGGAGGATCTACCTGGAAGGCCCGGGGTGTACTCGATTCTGATTGGGGTTCGTCGTTCATCTGCATAACGTTGGAGCTTTACTCAAACACTGTGCGTTTACAGGCAATATTCAAATATTTTAGTACGTGGCATCGATAGCCTTTCATGGTCACTGACCTGAGAGTCCCTTGTGTTAGGTTCAAACGGTCCCAACGTCACTCGTCGAGATGTTTGGGAGAATGTTCAGTAGGTGGACCTCGGAAGGGGTTAAACCGGTGACTTATCGCTGACTTTTTATCGGCAGGAAAGTGGTGGAGGAACATAACGATGCACGTCACCAACGAGACCTCCGCAAGCCTCTCGAGGCACAGGCCAGCTTGATCAGAGGGAATCGCATTCAAAGGCCAATTCTCTTGACATCTATGGATAATCCGGTAAGCTTGTTGAGGTAACTATCCAGCCAACCTTGTGTTGATTTCTTGGTGCTCATACAGGACCGTGTTTTGAGCGGACTTGTGTTCCAACCGATTAAAAGGGTGTGATTCAAGTCTCATGAGCCAGATTAAACCGCGTCCCCTTAGGCTTCCTTTGTCTTTTATTTCTCTGTACTTAACATTTGGATTGTTTTACCCCAAGTTGTAATTCGTGGCATATTCGATGCGGCTTTCAAGGGACGACTTTGGATTGCTGTTACGTTGTTGTTTAGATGGTTACCATGATGCGGCTGGGGACGCGAAACTCAGCCTGATCTGATTTACGGGCTCACTGACTCGGGAGAGGGCCGTAAGAAAGGAGAAAGTCGTGTATATGCAGCAATAAATTAATATCAGGTTATTGCCAGCTATAGTCGATATATGAGCTTGAGGTACGTGTCTAAGGCCTAGGCACAAACCCGCAAAGTGGGATAGACTCTGGAGGGCTCTGGGGGTATTTGATAGTACTCCCGGTCCATCTCACTTTGCGGGTGATGACACCTGGTGTAATAAGGGCCGCGAGAGTGCGAGAGTGCTAAGGGCTGGGGGAACCAGAGCTCCAAGATACGGGAGAGGGTCGTAGATCCGGTGGCTGACCCCACATGATAGCATGCAGAAAGGACCGATTGCGCAGGTGAGCGTGGCGGGAGAGAACATGCAGGTACGAGATCACGCATCCCCGGACTGGGTATAGTTGCCGGCTAAATCGGCGATGTGACATTGCCCAATAGGGGGCTCAGTGCGACTATGGATGCGCACTATTCGCCCTCACATCTCGCAGACACCAAGGACCCGCCGTGGCAGGAGCCCGGCTGATCGAGTCACTAGATCAAAGGTAGCTGAGCTGATCGCTTCCACTTGCTGATTTTCAAACTATATGCGCAAAAATAACCTATGTTGGGATGATGATCACACATCTCTCCGCCTACTGTACCGCCCACCTTCACACAGTGATGGAATAGAGTGCGTTGCACCCATGGATTAATCTATCGTGGTCTTGAGCCGGAATTGTCAGCCCGGCAGCCTGGTCTGAATATGACTTGCCCTGGCTGCGATTTAGATCCTTGTACACAACTCATACATTTAGTGTTCGCCCCTGTGCGTTGTGTTCTTGCTTAACGTCGTTAATGTAACATCACGCGAGCGAGCCCGGCGAGCGGAGATACGAGGCCGATACATGTAACCATTTAATTGGATGTATATACGTATGCTTGTATGTATTAGCTTTACATCTTTCGTCAACTAGACATATAAGATGCGCTCCAGTAGTTTACAACGCCGAGACGAACTGTAACACTTAGAACGAATGGCCTTATTGGGTCTGGGCCTGACTGACCACGGATGCTATGCAACGTTTGTGGGTGCTTGTTGGCTTTTCCGATTACTAACGATTCCCACACTAAATGCGTGGAAAGTCAGTCATTTAATTGTATCTCCCGTCAACTAAAACTGCAGCTCAGCCTCTATAGTGGCCAAGACGCTTGTCAAGTTATTATCTTTGTTTACATCATGTTCATGTATCACTTCGCTTTCGTATCTTTTTTTTTATTTGCTTTTGTTTTGTGGTTTTTGCTTTGTGGTTTTTGCTTTCGACCCGCGTTTTTTCCACTTTTTTTACTCCGAGTTTTGGTTAACGTTGAAATTGAACGGAAAATATTTCGTGACATCTCACCCGGGCTGATTCATTATGCCGCGGGGGTGACCCCACATATAGGCTGGCCGCTGGATAGCTATTTCATTCGATAACGCGGTTTGTTTGTTTGGTCCTTGATGGCCGAGTCTTATACGGAAGGATGTACCTTCAAAGGCCACTCCTGAAGTTAATTCAATTATGTTTACCAGAATAGGTGGGTCTTAGCTATTACACATCAGGGCAACATATCAACGCCACATATGTCGTGCGCCAGCAAGATTTGCGTTGTGATATTACACTAAATTACATATAAGCGTATCGGCGACCCACGGTAGACTAAACCGCATTTGGACACTTGGGGAAGGGATCATCGTCCTCGAACGGTACTCGAGATTCCATTCTTGGACATTTATTTTGGTGAATTTACCTCGTGCCCGCCTCGCTTGGCCTCGGGGAGGCGTTGCTCCCCCCCGAAACGTTATTGTCTGCGCGAAGTCCCAAACCCCGGGTGTAGTCCATCAAGAGCCCAACATAATGAATCGCCTGCCGTTTGACGCATTAATTCGGTCCAGAGATTACGCAGGGATGATTACTCCACCGCTGCTATCCCCACAATGCACAGGCTTGTGACGTTCCTGCCACCGCATCTTGAGGGGAGGTCAACAAGGATTGGATTCAACCGGGGTACTCGAGGGGAAAGGATGGCGCCCCTCGAGTGTAACACCCCCCTAGTCTCATAAACCGGACTCCTATACAGGAGTCTGGGACCAATGTACACCAGATAGCGAGAGCCCTGCGTTTGAAATTCGTTGATTGGATCGGTGGTAGACATCGATTACAACCCAATTGGCAAATTTGTAATCGCGCAGCCCTCTCGTTACCTGGGCGTACATTGGTCCCAGACTAACACCCCCCCACCCTCGAGAGTAACGTTACTTGACATTAGTGCCGTCACAGTACTCAGGGGAGAGATTGTTAGCCCAGTCCTCCAGCCGTTGAGCTTTCTCTTCAGCTTGCGCTACGTCCTGCACCTCCTCTTCTTCCACGCACCACTTCTCCAGAATGGGCAAGTAAGCACCGGTACCAGTCCATCTTGCTCTCGTTCCCCAAAATCTTGCCGATGAAGCGCCCAATGCACTACTCAGTGAAGCTTTACCCACATCGCTCTCCACCGAGTCCAGTATTCCGGGTGCTTTGTCCGAGGGTAATTCTGATCGGAGTGGTAACTCCGGTCATCCAACGCGCTCTGGGGCAAATGCGCCTGTTTCAGACCGGACGTCCACGTACGATTGCGTTCTCGCTGCATGGAAACCATCCGACATTACGGCTAGAACGCCTCCGCCACCGCCTTTACGCTCAGGAGCAGCCGGTGGTCGAGCCGTCGCATGCGCCAGTGCCATCAGCACCGCTCGACTCGGCCGCAGCCTCATCTCTCCACACACAGACACCGTCCAACCGCCGGGCAGGAGCGCTCCCAATACAAGGCGCGCACGCTGTGGTTATAACTGTGAAACCACTGATCAAGGTGTGTGTGGTGAGTATATGCGTGCATTGCCGAGTCCACCCGAGCTGATGATGAGGTGCGCGCACCAGAACGCACTAGCTTTGCACTGGGGATGGTGTACCCTTTCTTGCTGGTGGAGGTGTATTTCCTGCCGATTCGGTATGTTTGCCTGGTCTTTCGCCGGGCGAGCCCACACTTAGTAGACTATGTCCTAATGATTATCTATCAAGTGAAAATTATTAACGTGAGCTTTTATATGAGTTGGACGGATCTAGGATGTGCACAGAAACTGAACTAATGTACTAGTACACCGCTGCGGCGCATAGAGCACATCCCAGATGCGGCTAGGGCTCTTGCCCCATGGTGTAGGAATACATCACACACCGATAGAGAATTGGCGCGATGCCCATTCATCACTATCTGCGGGTCAAGAGTTTTGATTGTGTGCGGCGACGAAATCTTCTAAGGAGCCCTTACTTCACAACCCCAGGCGAAGCCAACCTAAACTTGGCCATGCCACATTTGTCGACTATAAGCGTAAAGCCTTTCCGACGTGGATTAATTTATCCCCCTCTGGATCGCTCTCATTGCTATACCACGCTGGTGTGGCTATCCCTACCCGTTACAGCGCAGCTTCCTCTCGACCACCCTTCTATGTTGTGGAACATTCCAGACGGGGTTATTTGTATTTGACTGATGGGGATGGTTCGGATCGAGTTTGATTCATGAACTTCGATCAGTGAGGTTGGTTAACGAACGGCCTCTCCCAAAGAGCTGGTCCACGACATGCTCGTGATTATTGGTACATGTGTTCTTCTTTGCCGAAAAGGTCTCCGGAGCAATAGAAATTCAATTGGGTCACATGTTTAATAAACGCGTCTCTGCAGTTTAGACAATAAACACGCGCCCAGGAATTAAGCTTCGCGGACCACCAAATACTGATATAAAGATAGCGGTTATAGACCTAATCTGCCAGCTCGTTGCCCCTTTCAAGGATGGGCAAGCCAACAAAGAAGGATCCAGTTCATAGAAACCTTGCTCCTGCCCTCCAGAGTCTGTCCAATACAACACTAGATGTTTCAACGAATGGAACACGCACTTCGTCTACATCTAGTGAGACCAGTACGCATAGTGTTCCATCCGGGCATGATATTCGTCGGAATGTTGACCTCGGTCGTCCAATGCACCCCGAGGCAAACACACGCGTTCCAGGCAAGGCATCCAAGTAATATCTTATTTTGATTGCATGGAGGCTGTTTAATAACGTGTCCCTAGAGTGTTCCCACCACCGTCCCTACCTTTTGGCGTAGCCAATGCTCCGCATCAGCAGTCCATTGTCCCTCCGCTTCTCGAGCCTTCTCGCATGCCAATGCCATCGCCACGTTCAGCGCAGAAAGCACGGGTCAAGGCGTGTGTGGTGCGTATATACGCGTACTGCTGAATTCATCCCAGTTAATGACAAACTCGCCGGAACCCACCAGCTTTCCACTGGTGGACCTGGTATCCCTGTTCTCACAGATACCGGTTTAATTTTGCAGAGCCTGGCTCGTGAGTATGAAAGAACGCGTCCACTCTTATCAACTTGACCAATTCATTAATTAGGGGTCCGGAACATCGATCCCGAGCGTATAATTATTCATACGAACACATCGATAGAAGGCGCCTTGGACAAGTTCTTTAACCTCAGTGATATTCAAGAAGGGGCTATACTTATTCTCATTGGTACGTATGAAGTGGTGTTGTATCGGTCACTCTGAGAGCAATACGTAGTATCGTGTCATGGATTGCAAGGTTACGATGGGAATGTTTTGCTTCAGTTCAAAACCCAGGATGGGACTGTCGTAGACTCAAGAGTAGGTCTGAAACTATTCCCGTCGGCTCGCATTCATCATGTTTTTGTAGATGCTCCAAGATAAAATCACGGACCTACCGGAGCATTGCACACTAGAGGTAGGCACCACTATCGATATCTTCCCTTGGTTTCATACGAGGTTTATGCTTGTTAGGTCGTCGTGGATACCTGCCTTGCTGAAGGGGTTATTCCCGGGTTACGTTGCATCTCGGCGATGGATGTTTCAGCTCCATACGCCGTGTCAACCAGCATATCTAATTCCGTCTTGACACATTCTCCACTCTCAGGTCAATTTATTATCGTTTCCTTCTTATTTGTGCTGCTGAAGAATCATCCTAGGCGCACCCCTCAATACTAAGGCTCCCGTGATCGCACCACCATCAAATGTTGAGCCTAGCGCCTCGTTCCCCACCGCGGGATTGCTGAAGTACGCTGCCCCTCTTTTGGAGCAAACTCCGCCAAAATATAAAGCTCAGGTTGTGAGTAGATTCATCCCCCGAATCATCCAGTGATCTCAATCCTGTGATAGATCGTCTGGGCAGCAAGCACGAAATTAGGTAACTCCTACACAGAAGAAGATCTGCCTGAAAAACCAGGGGTGTACTCGATCTTGATTGGGGTTGGTGTTGATTACCCACGATTTTGATTCCTTACTCATGAGTTGCTATTCTTGTTCAGGCTTTGTTTAGCCAATTAAGTACGTGACATTGATGGTCGTTCGTCATTGCCGGTCTGAGGAACCTTTGGAATTTAGGTTCACGCGGACCCAACATCAGTCGACGCGATGTTTGGGAAAATGTCTTGTGGGTCTACCTTGGAATTTGTTTAACCAGCAACTTACCATAGATTCCCTATCACCAGGAAAGTGGTAGAGCAACATAATGATGCGCGCCACAATCGGGATCTACGCAAGTCTCTCGAGAGACGACCCGATCCGGTTAGGGGTGGACGCATTCAAAGGCCCATGCTCTTGACATCAGTAGATGATCCAGTAAGACCACCATGATCATGTTTCAAGCTTACATTGATTTTTCGATGCTCGTATAGGATCATGTTCTAAATGGACTTGTGTTCCGACCAATCAAGAAAAGGCCAGACAAGTCTTCCAAATTAAATTAGCAAACAGCGTTCCCCAGCCCCAGTTATATTACACGTCTCGGTCCTGAAATTAAAGCTGGTTGGCATCGAGTTACGAATCATGGGTATCTTCAATGTATGGGAGGTTGGGAAGGGGTGCGAGGAGGGAAAGTATTGTATGTGCGTGGCGGTAATATATGGGCTTGGAGCATGCTATACGCTAATAAATCTCACGGACTTGACGTCGACTCGTAACCCACTCCCCTCCTGATCCACCTTGTGATTCTCTCAATAGAATTCAGGGGAATGTCCCGAGGATACTTGTGAGCCACATAATGCGCTCTGGATTCATAGCGCACCCACATAAACAGTGCCGAAGCGGTAGCGTGGGGAACATGTTCCTATGATTGACGCTAGAAGTATTGAGGTACAGTATATCAGAGGGTCAGGGAGGATAACCGGTGAAGTTAGAGCTGCAAGAGATATGGACCCCACTTCAAAAGACCAGGAAACCGAGACGCGAGGGAGATCTGTAGTTCTGGTGGTTAGGACATGAAAAGTATACGAATGCGGGGGACGAGAATAAACAGGCACAAGCCACGTTCCTATGGACTGGCCATGGACACTCACCACGTCCCTTCCGGCTGGGTTGAAACGCACCATAGACCATTGGTCACACCTCCCAATTAGCTCAGTGAGGGTGCGAATGCGCACTATCCGCCCCTACGTTCTAAGAGCACTGTTGTGGCTGTGTCAGCCACTTGATCGCTTCCCGTGGCAAGGTTTCAAATTAAAAGCCGCAAAAGCAACCTGTCACCGTTATTTAATTTAGTTTGCTGCGGCTTTTGTATGAATTGGGATGCTACGTAAATCTCTCCACGTGTGCAGTGTGCAACCAACAAGCGCTCGAACAGCCCCATGTTTGGCCGAGACTTGAACGCCCCTCTCTGATACCACCGTATCATTGCCTTTGAGTACGACGTAACGGAGCAAAGTCTTTGGGATATGAGTCGCGGCCATGGGTTCATTTTTCGCAGTTGTTTATCCGCCCGACGGCCTGGTTCCGCAAATACGCACACCCCTGCACATTCAATGTATATTCCCGCCTATTGTGTCATTATGAAACCAAATAAGAACACCAATTCCGCCTCGGCTTTCATCTTCGCGACCACACCATTTCACTATGGGGAGGTCTACCAATTCCAATGCTCCTCACCCCGCGCCTCATGATGAACAGGATCTACAACGGGCATATGAGCCGCGGTCGAGCTCACCCTTTCTCTTGCCTCCTCGCCATTCTCGTCTTCACGGTCTCGCGAGCGCGTCACAAGCCACTGCGTCCAGCGAGTCGTTGGTTGGGAGGATAGCCAAGTAAGCTTTCTCGTATCCTGTGCATAGTTAGGCTTCTCAATACCTGGTTCTAGGGAACATTCGAGTCATCGCCATCGCCAATCGATTGACGGGCCATTACCAAACATACCCGAACCGCACGAGCAGTTGCACCACCCACGCGACGAGCCCTCACATGTTGTCAACCCATATAAGGGTGAAGGTGTGCGTCCCCGCAACGCGGAGCACTGTGGCCCAACCCTTGCGGAGACCGAGACATCCGCTGAACCTATCCCCAAGTCGAGCTCGGGGAAGTCGAGTGGTGATGGTAAACCTCTCGTCAAAGTACTATCGGTGCGTTTCCGGTAGACTCTACAGGGTTAGCACTAATCGATTCTGCGATACTAGTGCGGCAACGATCGCGACTACTTTTCTGCCGCAGACCTTAAGTACCTGAGGGCGATTTATCTGAAATGTCGGTACTTGCGTCTCAAATTAATACATTTTATTTAATCACTAATTTTATCGGCTTTCTCCAGATGTAAAAGGGGTTCGCCCCGACAACATTCGTGTACACTCCGGGCCCGGTCCCATAGGCGAGGAGTTTGATTGGTTCTTTGACCCTAATGACGTTGCTCCAGGAGGATTGCTCATTCTATGCAGTGGGTCGCTGTTGCTGTGCCATTTTTAGTCCGATTTTCTCTAACTCGCTCAATTCATAGTCATTGGGCATGGTACACGCACAGCACACGGCGTTGATATCAGAACGGATAGGCGTGGTCAAAAGCTTACGGGTACACTCGTGAGTATGCGGGGCCAATGTTTCAGCCTATCTAACGACGCTCACGTAGGATCTTCACGTTAGGATCAATCGGCTTCAAGTCCCATGCACTCTCGAGGTAAGGCAATCCTTCCTCTCTGCTACCTACTACTTTGAATCTAACCCTTTTCCCAATTAGGTTGTTCTTGGGACTTGTAACTCCGAAGCAGTAATCGATGGACTCGATCGGTTGATGTGGATGCAAGCTTCCGGTGCACCAGAAGGGCACTTAGGCGCACTGTCGTCGTTAACTGCATTATTCAAGGCTCTCCATCCCAGTCCCTCCGCGCCCAAACTATCAACCAAAGCAACGATTGTAAGTGTTTGAACCTCCTGGATTACCCTCCTTTTGTTAATTACACCACGGTTAGATTGTCTGGGCCGCGGCGGTGGATGGGGGGCTCGCCTACGAGGAGGCGAATCTTCCTGGAAGGAAAGGGGAAAACGATATCATGATTGGTGTAAGATTCACCCGTCCTGTTACCACTTGTCTGTCCTGACTCGAACCCCATTGATTTTTAGGCCATATGCAGAGCCATAGGTACGCCTAAACTATTCCTTTCAGGGGAATTTCTCTTCTAACGCAACCGATATAGAATCTGCTGGTCGAACCATTCCTCGTAAGGCCCTGTTTGGGAAAATCCAGTGCGTAGGACCCTAGCATACCTTGTGGGTGATGGTCTAACCAGTGATGGATCTAGCGAGGCGGTGTCGGAATACAACACCGCACGCGATGAAAAGTATCTTAGCAAGACTAAAGCGGAGAGGCGCAAGGCACGGGACAGCGGTAAATATGGTGATCCTCAGTTGGCGTGTTTGTTAAGTTTTCCAGGGAACCGAGTAGGTCCTTGGGCATTCGAGATGCGTCAACTATACTAATATATGCTTCCCGATTTTGTAGGAACTTATCTTGAATAGCCCCGCATTTGAGGCCGTTCGCGGGGTTGAGATGGCCGGTACTCTTAGCGTAGAATAGGCATTGGCGCGATGAGAAAGATGCTATCCGAATATTTGGCCGTAGATCTAGACCTATTTATCATAACACCCCTACTCAATACATCAATGTCCTGCTGAGCCGCCAAGTGTTAACTATAGCAGGTATGTCTGCCCCACGTAGACCCACTTCCGAGTCTGCACCGAACATTCATGAGAGTTCCGAGAACCTTATCATAATGAATGTTTTTTTGTCAGAACCGCACCGAGTTTGGGGGATGCATGCCATCCGGACGCACATTCCGAGACTAGGTTGGCGTGCATCGATTCAGCGGTCGTGTGAGACTTGGCTCCGCCCGGTCCGGAGATAGCACCAACAACCCTCATTGGTGAATGTATTTGCGCCGACACGTCCACTTTAAACTCCATGATTGAGAGCAGAAGGTTCCAGACAACGACTGGCAGCTGTCACCTGTCAAGGACGAGATCGTGCCAAACAAGGGCGATCCGATCAGGTCAGACGTCACACCAAACTGTCGAATAGACTTCACTAAACGAGTGGGTCGATCCATCCATCTAAAAATAGGTAAATAAACACAAATTTGTCGTGTCAAATGGGATGGGCTCAAACGATAGGCACTATGCGCCCATAGCGCGT
>WSTI01000141.1:0-13129 GCA_019616915.1 Ceratobasidium sp. 423
GACTCATGTAGATAGAATGCTCTTAGCTATATATACAGGGCTGTATTCGACCTTGGGACACCAGGTCAAATATCCCTCATTTGACATCCCCAGACTCCTAGGTGATTAGAACACCTAGGCTTTACTTGACTTTCTCTTTTCTGCTGGTTATTTAACCACCCATCGAGTGCGATCGTTGCATCTAGAGCCCAGGCCAGTATAGTCGCCTGGTTGATAGGAGGACTATTGACTTGCGCTTTAGTCTAGAACAGTGTAGGTTACTTGCCAAGAATTGCATCTTCTTTGGGCTTAAATACAACTTTTCCCTATGAAGTATTGCAAATAGCTCGTGTAGCCTTTGTATATGCTCTTCGATCATGTCCGTATATATGATTATGTCATTGAGGAATACATCCCAGTACTTCCTGATTCCTTCCGCGAGTATTACGTTCATGAGCGATTGGTAAGTAGCGCTTGCATTCGTATCCCCTTGCTGCATCACCTCACTAACCATGGTCCTGTCGGGTGTCATAAATATTGTTTTGTAGACATCCTCTGGTTCTACCCTTATCTGTTTGTACGTGTCCTTTCCATCTATCAAGGTGTGGTATTTCTTGCCTTGTATGCACCAGAGCATCAGCTGATGATCCGGTAACGGCAATGTGATCTTGTGAGTATTATTGTTTATTGTGCATTTGTCCAATACAGTCTGCAACTGAATCCCTTCGGCACCCTGTTTTGTGAGAAACAGCATCGGGCAGGTGTTCTTGCCTGTGGCTATGTGCCATCAGCCCATACTGATGTAAGCATCCCGTTTCATTTCCCATTGTTTCCTTAGTGCTTCGGGTAACTTTGAGTTATGAAACGGTAACACCCTGTTTTCATCAATTAATGGGATTCGATGGTTTATTACTCGGTATGGGGGTAACGGAGTCTTGGCCGCAGTTTTGCATAAGTCCGTGCACTCTTGCCACAGCATTTTGCGCACACCCTCCAATTCCTCCTCTAGCATTAACGCTGCCATCGATGTGATGGTTACAACTGTCCCGCCCTCCAGCTTTATGGCCAAAGGTGTTCCCACATGTACATTAGGTGGGTTTAGCCCGAATGTGATTTTATATTGAAATATAAATGGGTACCCAAAATTAAGTCGTAGTTTTCTATATTCATTATGTTGAATCGGTGCGGCTTGTCAATTCCTTGGTACTGAAATTGTGCATTCACATTCCAATTGATCGAGCTTTTCAAGCCAGACATGGCCATTGGTAGAGGAATGGGTGTCGCTAGTCAGTCCTTCTTAAGTCTCAACTGATCTACCAGTGTTGTGGATATAAAATCCCCATGGGATCCACTGTTGAGTAGGGCCCATGCCAGATTGCCGTTCACATACACTTCTATTACTATCAGTCATGGCACCCATCGTTCCTTGTCCTTAGGTTTGGAGCTATTCCATTCCATCGGTGGGTCCACATCTCGTTTCTTTATTGTGAATACCCTGAGATTTGCTGCCATGAAGCTAACCGAATAACACTGGGAGGCCCGGACCTCCTTTTCAAGTGTGTGTATGTGCCCGAAACTGACTGCCAAGCTGGTCAGCTTCCTAGGGTGTGCGTTATTTCATTTAGGGCAATCTTTTCCGAGGTGTCCGGCCTCCTCACAGTGGAAGCATTTTCCTGCAGCCCGTAGTTCGGCCATTTTCTCCGGTGAGAGTTTTCTTTTTCCATTTTTGTTATTGTTTTTTTGGAACTTATTGTTTTG
This sequence comes from Ceratobasidium sp. 423, assembly GCA_019616915.1. Taxonomy (NCBI): domain Eukaryota; kingdom Fungi; phylum Basidiomycota; class Agaricomycetes; order Cantharellales; family Ceratobasidiaceae; genus Ceratobasidium; species Ceratobasidium sp. 423. The sequence goes on from WSTI01000141.1 coordinate 1,738, forward strand.
TTCGTTGTGATCCTCACCACTCCCTCTGTTTTGTCTGTTTCCTTGGTACATGTTGCATCTGTTTTGTCCATTGTGGTTGCGTCACTTGTTGGCACAGTTTTCTTCTGCTCATCTTAACTTTTCGGCGTTTTCGAATCTTATCGCCGATTCCTCCATTTCATCCATAGTATTTTCTTCAGGCGAATACCCGGCTCATGCCCACTCAATTCAGATGTAATGGTGAGCCCCTTCCCACATCCATTGTACAACTAGTTCATTGGTGATATCGACAAGCCTTCGCTGATATTTCTTTAGCTGTCGCACAAAGTCCTTGAAGCCGCGGTCTGACTGGTGTAGGCTCATAAAGCGCTGGCAAAGCCAGGCTTTTACATCGGGAGGGAAACAGTACTCGAACAGCTCTTGAAAGAGCTTTTTCATCGTGTATTTAGTGATTTCAGGTGCGACATGGTCCATGTAGAATGAAGTGGCTTTGTCTTTAAGGAATCCTTTTACATGTCTGACCGCGTCCTTTTCCTCGAACCCCGTGTCTTCCACCCAGGTCTCGACTTCATACACGAATTGTTCGAAGATGTCATAGTCAGGGTTTCTGACATATGTAGATGGCAATTTTGTCTTAAACCCGCTTAATTGTAGCTTTCGGAGCCATTCCTTATGTTTCTTGTCACTCAGCTTCTTTTTGAGCTTCTTCTGGAATCATTTGAGCTCTTTGGGCGTCATTTTCATCAGGTCTTCATCGCTATCACTGCTGTCGCTGCCGATGCTACTGTCAGATCTGCCACTTCCATCACTGCTGCCTCTGCCTCCACTGCCTCCTTTGCGGTCATCGCCATCGTCTTTGTTGTCTGATCCCCCAGGGTTTCCCCCTCCTCCGGTAGGTGGTCCAGACTCCTTTTCCTCTTTCTTTTCATCCTTATTGTTTAGTTTGTTGTGTAAGTAGCCTCCTGTAGGCATCCCAGGGGTCATGCCTGTTTTAGCAGGTGTTCTGGTGGGTATATGCGCATTTTTCTTTGGCGATTTCTTGCCCTCCAAGTCCTTGAAGCTAACGCCCAGTGAAGGGCGAGCTTTTGGCGTTTTCTTTTCTTCCTTAGCACCTTCAGTGCCCTTGTTCTCAGGCATTTTGGGTTTTTCTTCCTCTGTTTTCTTTTTCTTCTTTTCTTTCTCCACATGTCTGCATCTCTTCATTTCATGATAGAATTCCTCCATTTCCGTTACAGCTTTCCAATGTTCTTCATTGTACATTATGTTTATTAACATTTCATAATCCCATAATGCTTGTGCGCTGTGTGGTACATGATCCCCCAGTACCATCTCACTAAAGTTTCCACCTGATTTGGCTTTGCTTGGGGTGGGTTCTGGCTCCAGCTCTGGTTCTTTCTTCTTGCCCTCCTGGGCTCTTTCAGGGGCTTTCCCCTTTTCCTTCTTAGTTTTTTCCTTGTCTTGGTTTCCTCCTGGCTTGCTCGCCTTCTGAGTGGCTTGCCCAAGAGATATACTCAGGCCATCTCCTTGCCCTCTTATCCAACTGCTCGCCTTGCGGCAATGCCTATTTTGTTCCTTTAACCTTCAGGCCATTGTGGTCAGACTCATGGGATCTCCACTTGCAGAGAATCCCCAATCTCCCAGTAATGAGTACCAGTCTGGTTTAGGTATGTGTATAGCTTGGGGTACTTGCGTAGGCTCATCTTCTTCTATTTCCGGCTCTACCTTCATTGTTACTCCGGTATTAGCCTCCTCATATGTCTCCTCGTCCTCTCCACTCTTTGCCCTGGCACTAGTGCCTCCCTTTCCAGTTCCTGCCGATCCTGTGACCTTGGCTCCACTCTTCTTTTCCTCTGCCACTGGTTCCTGCCCCGTGGTATTGGTCGTGCTTACATGAGCAGATTTCGCCTGGGTCTGGGCCATTGGCCCTTGTGTCCCGCTCATCCTAGACAAGGTTGACACATCCTGTTTGGTAGGTCTGGTCGGGGCCACCTCAGATGCATGCCTGGTCGAAGCTCGTCCATGGGTGATAAAGATGTCCATAGTAGCTACTAATCTTGAATGTATGCATGCTTGGTTACTTGTTCAGGTCGTAAGGGGTTTGGTGATCAGTTGAACATTCCTTCTAATCGATGAATACTCAGAGGCTCATAAGCCAAAAAATGTGAGGTTCTCAAATCTACGAATGTAACATAACATTAGTAAATATGATAGTCCTCACGTTACCTTAAACGAGTGATATGAAACCTAATAAGCACCAACTGAGAGAGGCACGAATGGCTATCAAAATCAGTCAATTTAAAGTACTAAAAGTCCTAAGTACATTGTTTCGCAGCCTACATGGGTTTCCTTAAATATTCTCAGTCTACATGCACCCTGTGCCCTGTTTCTCATAGCTGTGTAACATTTCTGTAATAATAACCACTCACATTAGTAGATACGAGTCATAAATAATATGATTGATTGTTAGGCGAGCTACGCGCACCTCGTGTTCTCTTGGTATCGTGTTTCGGGCTGTGTACTGATTTAGACGGGCTGCGTACTAATTTGGAAGGGTTCGGGCCCTCGGAGCTGTGCTCCGAGTGCACGTGACCCTTACACACAAACGGGCTCACAGGGCACGAATCCACCGATGCCTATGCCCAAGGAGCCCGGAGACATGTCCTCAGAACCGGAGTGGATAAAGAACGCCTATGGGCGGAACGAGGGGTTCGTGATCGATGTATTCCGGTTGGTTTAAAATCGAGTAATGTGTTTCGTCTAGGCATTCCCCGCGAACTATGTTTTCGGATGCATAATGGAGTGATTAGGATTTCAGAAGATGATGAGCCACTAGAAACTCACATTGAACCCCATAGTCGGAGAATTCATCCCCTTGAATCACGCAGGCAAGGCGGATACCTATGTTGACACCTATGTGAGCATAAAACAATTTTGAGTCAAGAGGATATCAGAACAAGAGAAAGAAATTGGCTGACAAGGCTACATATCGCATCGAAGAGATCATGTACACGAAACCGGAGGGAAGAGGCTAGGACCACTTCTTCCGCAAGCCACACATTTACTCACTCTTCGTGAAAAAACTCATCTACACACCCTCGATCCTGCAACCTCTAGTCTTCAAAGTAGTGGCAGGTTGTGAATGCTACGTCCGGGAAGGATGGGCGTATGCCGAAGTTGTGGTTATCATTGTTCCTGGGGTCAGTTTGTTCGAGAGGAGCCAATCTGGGGCAGAACTACTCCATGAAAACCGCCAGGGTTCGGGAGTGCGTGGGAGCACCATATGTGCGCTGGCTAGCCTCGGGGAGCCTCGGGAGCGCCATATATGTGCTCCCCTGTGCTCCCGAGTTCGTATCCGCGCTCCCGAGCGCTCCCAGGAACCATATGGCGCTACCAGGCACCATGTGGCACTCCCGCGTGCTACCTAGAGCCCGATCGATTGATCGGGTTCCCCCTAAGGAAATGCCGCAACTGAAAAAAACCATAGTTTAATAACGATGTAACCTTACGTGTATGTACCTTCCTTGGTGCAACGCTTTGGCAGGTATCAAAGATGCATGTCGCGCATCCAAATCGCACAAATGCTGCAACAGGCGCGATTTGAATACCATCGAAAGGCACGTCGGGGCTCAAATAAGCGAACGGAACATAAATAGAAATATGGTTCATTCGGCATGGGTGAGGAGCGGACAGGAAGTTAAGAAACGACACCAAAAAATATAAATAAAGACCTGCGTGGCAGGTTGAGAGTGCATGGGGAGCCAAGGAATTGGGGGCAAGAGGTGGGGCTGTAGCTCGCCATTGTTGGCGCATAGATGAGATGATCCGAGAGATGGGAAGAGCCCGAAAACCAGAAAAAAAAGTTGTTATTCTGCGAACGTGGCATCCAGAGAGTACTGCCATTGGTAGCATTTGCGATGCATGGGGAAACAGACTTACCATCATAGCTACATAAATTCGAATTTCCCCAATGCGTTCACCCGAGCCTCCCACTGATCCAGGAACTGTTCGCGGAGATCAGGCTCAATCCAACCCGTGTGTACACTGATGTGGCTAACCTTGGGCTGCTCCGCAGGGGTCGGCAACCTCCAAATCACAGCGTGCCTCTCCTCATCCTCCAGTGGGCATGGGCCGCAGTCGTAAACCAACTTGTCCTTAGCGAGAAATAGCGTACCTGCCTCTGACTGGGCTCTCGTCATCGAGCTGTGATAAGAAATGGGTAGTGCATCCGCCACGGCCATGTCCGTCATCCCCAACCATACCGTAACGGCGGATTGAATAATCGACGAGAGCTGAACGTAAGGCTCGAGAATCTGTTGCGCCGCCTGCCGTGGTATCTTCAAGACCTCCCAAAGGTAATATACTACAGTCCTGGTGGTAACACCATCGAACCGGCTAGTATTGAAGCCCCGAGATGAGTCCAGGTGGGTAACATCGAGCGGGTCATTGAGAGGCAGGGGACGAACGTTAGGATAAAAAATAGAAATGAGCCGAGCATAGCAGCCGGGCTTGCGTAGAATTGCGAATGCGAGACTCAACATGTGCTCTTGGCCTTCGTTCCGGGGCGTGGAGGTGTTCAGTGCAGTGAGCCTCGTAAGGAATTTGTAGGCAGTAACGTCGTATTGGCTCCAAACCCCGTGAGAATCCCTGCGAATGCCATACACGACCTGATTCCAGGGGGCCAACGGATGGGTCGTAGTTGAGAGATGGCAGACGAAATCGTAAACGCGACATTGTAGGGCAGAATGACAGTGGACCGGGAGGGGAACAACAGTTTTGTATATCACGCACTGTAGAGAGTTGACCTCGCCAACTACGTAGTTGTTTCGGCGGGAAGTGATTCGCCGAATAGTGCCTTTGCTTGTCGATTCCCACTTGTTAGTACCATGTAGAGGTCGTAAAAGCCAGGTCTGGCCTTCGTAGAGGTACCAGTCGCCCGGGCGATTGGGCCAGGGCAGAGGTTCAGCTGATGGTTCGAGGACATGCTGCCGTCGTGTAGCCCATGCAACGTGGTTGGGGTCAGACTCGTCTGGCATGGCTGACAGCAAGTGAGGGCAGAGGGTATAGAACAATGGTGACCGCACGGTGGGAAACGCCCGACCTGTCAACATGCTGTCCAAGGTCCACCCATGCTCGATAAGGAAGGATCTGGGTTAAACAGAACTGGGTTAGGTCAGGAAACGTCATGATGGACGCATGGAGAAGTCAGTGAAACGCATATACTCACCTTGGGTGATCAGGATCGACTATATTGGGTCTCGCGCGGACGCGGTGAAGTACAAATAGAAAATATATTCATGAAATTGCGTGTATACGACAGAATAAATAAAGCACGACAGACGAGTTAGTTTGGGGAGTGGGGGTTGATTCAAGTCGATTCAGTTTCAGTTTCAGACTCCAAGAAACCGCCGCGTAAGCGACGAGATATGACAATAAGAAGGGGAAGGCATGGGGAGAAGACATATATATACAATTATTCAGTTATTCAATCAAGCACACGAGGGGAACTACCTAATCGGCGCGGCCCTTACCCTTAGCACGAGTGGTCAGCAAGCCGTGTTCGTTGTACTCAACCAGAGGCGGAGTCGGGGAGCGAGAGTGCAGGTTCGAAGGGCATGGTTCCTCATCCGATCCCACACCAATCGGCTCCTCCAGCTCCTGAGCAGCCATGACTTTGATGTGCTCTCGTAGGCTCTCTTCACGAGCCGTCTGGAGCAATAAGGCCTCCATCTCCTTGACTGAGATGGCGTTGTCCGGCTCGGGGGTGTCGGGGCGCATCTGCGATTGGCGCGGGGCCGTGGTGTCATTGTCATTGGGGACGAAGAGTGCACCTGAATACCCACTGTGGTTAATGAATTTAGTTGTGTATCGAAGGTGTGGGAATATAATACTTACGCGACATAATCCCTCCACTCGGTTTGCAACCGGTTCATGCGCCTGGGGGCAACTAAACGGAGCTCCTGCAACCCAGCCAGTTGGGCCTCGTACTTCTCGCACATGGTGCCCATCCCAAGGTCACTGTTTTGGCGCCAGCCGTTCACCCACTCCTCGATACAGAACTGCCACTGTATAAAAGTAGGTTAATTAACAAATTTTAGTAAGATAATAGATTGGCAAAAATACAACTTACCATAGCGAGACAAAACGCAGCGGTGGTCAGAGGCATGTCTCGGAAATAGTCTGGGTATAATACTCCAACCGAGTTCGGACCATGGAATATGATGAGCGAGATGCAGTGGCCGATCTCAGGATGCTTGTAGTCACCTTGGCGAGGGTCGGACGACTGATGAAGTCATAATGTTAGCGCATATATGTGGGTAAAAAATGAAAAACTCGCAAACTTACTGCACAGTGGAAAGAATTCGGATAGATTTCATTGAACTGAGCAAGGTTGTCCCGGATCGCCTTCTTATTTGTCATGTTTTGCTGAAACCCGGCAACCCTCGCAGCAAATTCACGCAGGCGTTCCTTTACCTTGCCTCGCAAGGTCACGATATTATTGACCATCTGTTGGACTACGTCAGCCAACTAAATTGAAGTAATGCATAATCGACTTACAATTTCCAGAATATCATCATCCGGCCTCTCGTAAGGTCGACCAGGCAACTCCATTTGCCATGTCGCCTCGTGCACAGCGGCAGCCCACCAGAGAAACATCGCCCGAGTCTGATAAACGCCTTCCACGAGAGCGTAGGCAAAAAGGTGTATCTTCACCATAACCAGGACCTGTCGTTCGATACCTGAAACATCACGCTGCAGGGGCTTTGGTTTGCAAGTGCGGGCATAACGCTGGATTATGAGTACATATCGAACCATTCAAGTTAAGATAAAATCTAACTTACCGGCCATTTCCCTTTAGCATAGGCCTCGGCTTGGGCCAGCATTTCCTCGTCATCCTCGAGTAACTCATCGTGTGGCCGGGAGGCTGGAGGTGCACAATGGGCTGTGCGCTCGCTCTGCCGCATGACACTTTTGACAAACAAGGTGGCTTCACCTCGAGCCACTGCCTGGTTGAATGCCAGCATATCGGCGCGAGCGGCGGCGGTGGGGTCCAACCGACGAGACCCCCCCATGTGCCATCCAAAGGCATTACCTTGGCTCCCCAGGGGTGGACGAGGCTGAGTACGAGAGGCGGGCGGGTGCGATGCATCAGAGAATAGGCGCGAGGAGCGACGCGGGACTAGATCGGCCATCTCGGCGTGGACCTTGGCTGCGACGGCTCAGGCGCGCTCCCTGCGGATGAGTTGAGATGGTGTGAGGTTCGGGGAGTTGGGTTGAATCGGTGCGTCAGCGGCGTTATTGGTATTGGTGGGCTCGGACAGGACGTGGGAGCGGTAGCTGCTATAGGTATACGGATTAGACGATCCACGCGTTGCGCGCTGTGAAGTGTCGGATTCAGAGTCGGTTTCAGTTTCGGTTTCAGTTTTGGTTTTGGTTTCAGTTTCGGTTTCCGGTACCTCATCGACCTTGGCTTGAGCAGCCCAGGCGGCATCAGCAGCCTCGGCCCGGCAGTCAGTGTCAACGCGAAAGCAGCGCCAGAGCTCAGCGTGGAGACGGCGGTGAGTAGGCCCAGTCTCCGGATAAAGAAAGTGTGGTGGCTGGGCTTTGGACTCCTCAACTTGAGGTTCCGGAGGGGGGGCCGATACACCGGGCTGAGAAAGTGGTTCGTTCACTCGATGGGAGCACGGCGGAGGGATCGAGCCGCCAAGAGAATGCAACGAGACATCGGACAGCTGAGATTCGAGGATGGTGGTTGGTGTAGTAGCAAGCGAAGGTGGAGGAGCATGCGTTCCACGCTGTGGGGGCCGAACGCTTGGATCGAAGTTAACAGTGCAGCTCGGGCACGCGACAATTTGTTGGGTGAATGCACAGACAGAAGCCTCGGTGTTTTCGATCGGGTCGTCGTCCGTCTCCGGCTCCATCGCCGTGTTGTCCTCTACTACAACCTCCATGCGCTGATGCTTGCTGGAGCCATCGGATGGAGCCGAGGCGTTGGACAAGTGCTTCTTGGAGTTGGAGGGAGCAGTGGACCCCGAACCACCCAACACTCCATGAGACCATCCACCCCCTACTTGGAAAGGGGTGGGCGGTAGCATGAGCATCTAATCGGAAGTAATTAGAGCATGAATTTAAAAGTAAACTATACGTACCGAAGCCGGGCATTGTGTAGATCCCATTTGAGACGCCTGTTCTGCCTCGGCAAGCCGGAGTCGATGGATAATCATTTGGGTGTCACAACCTTGGACATTGAGGCCGAACTCCTCCTGCGCGTAATCGACGAGGCCTTGGTGGTCGAGGGTCTTGTGGACGTACATGTGCTGGGTGTTGCCTATGGTAGTGGTTAGTAAACGCGCATATATGCGGCATTTTACACATACCGGGTGCTTGGCTTGGCTGCCCGGGTTCACTGTCGGTTGAACCAATGGATGGCGATTCGGAGACCTCACGGACGGTGCGAGACCTCCTGCGTTTCCTGGTATGCCTGCGTTTCCTAGTACGCCTGCGTCGACCAGCAGTAGGTACTGCCTCAGCGTCAGAAGGATCGGCTCCTTCGCGCTCGGGGCTGCTCTCGATGTGGCAGCATCGGCATGCTGAGGGTTGAGCTTTGGGACCCCGCTCGGATGCTTTCTTGGCACGGGTGTCGTTAGACTTGAGGCGCTGCTCTTCTTCTTTGGCGCAGGTGGCACCTGCGAAGCGAAGTGAGTATGGAGAGGAAGGACAGGGAAACCGATACCTATGGTAATAAATGCCCCGCTCGGTCGAACAGGAGTTACGACGCCCGGAAACATATTCCCAGGATCGGGGATCGGTGGGGGGGAGGTCATAAAGACCGACGGACACCTGGTTTTCCTGTGGGGTGGACGTCAAGATCTAGCTGTGCATCAATACGTGCGAGAAAACTTACAGTTGAGCGAAGTTGGGCGTTGGCTTGAGTGTTAGAGTTGGCTTGAGTGTTAGAGTCGGCTTGAGAGTCTTCGAGAATAGAATTGACGTAGTCACGAGCAGAACAAGTCATATGTTGGACGAACAGCAACAGGAATGCGAGTTAGGTTTGGATTGGAAGTCAATAGAGATATGGGGGTGGGGAGTTAGTGCCAGCGAAGTGAACGTATAAATAGGTGAAAATGCTGACTCATGTCAGCATCGAGGAAAATTTGTTCAAGTCAACCAGACGGCCCAAATTTCCAGGACAATACATGCAAGAGAGCCCCGTCGCGCACAAATGCGAGCTCGCTCTGTTTGCGGGCGTTTTGTGGCGCTACAAAAAAGGTATAATCGAACATGGGAAACACAAGAAACTCACTTTGATGCGATTCTCAAAGAACCTTGCCTTAAAGGGTGTTATGAACGCCGTGCATTGCAGATCTCCCGTTCCTGGATAATTGATCAATTGTGGCAAATTCATCATGATCGAAGCCAAACTGACCATCATTTTGATCAGATGATGCAGAACTGCGAAAAAGAATCAAAAAAGGCAAGTGAGAAGGAAAAACTCACTTAGAAAGCATAAAAGCCTGCCTCCCAACGATGGAAAATGTGTGTCGATAGCCAGAACAATGATGTTCCAATGCACTGGCCCATCTCAGCTGCAAACAAAGCAAGGCTCCGGACATGGGAAGAACTTTTCAGATCGCAGAGAAAAAGGCAAAGGTTGAATTAGTCAAAGGCACATGGGTACACAAGATGAAGAGGGAGATATGACTAATAAAATAGGGTTATATGCCCAGATTTAGCTTGGGATGAAAATTTTTTGAACAAATGAATGAAAAAAATGATGAGCGCGTAATGAAACCGGGAGCTAAGCTTGGAAGTTCCATGAGCATTATTGAAGATACCGGGCCTCTGCAACAATGGAGAACTCACCTGAACCCACATCTTCACAATCAAGACCTGCAAGAGGTTGAATAATTCTCAAGTGCAGGCCAGAAATTTGGCTACCAGCATCTAGTGGCAGATTATAGTCAGGGCAGGCAGGAAGACTACTAAATCAGGCAAGGCTGAGCTTGTCGAACAGAGTAGAGCACCAAGTCAGTCGGCAGCTGTCAGGCGTCGAGGAATGTGGACATGGCGGGGATGCCGGGGACAATTCTATGGGATCGAGGCTGGGTGGCAAAGCGGTTTGTTCATTCTGGAGGCCTTGCACTTGAGTCCATACCGGAATGAGAGCAGAGCCAACGAACGAAGCGCAAGAGGCAGTGGCAGTGGCTGATAGTCGAGGAACGTGGTGTCGAGGTTGGGGATGTCGGAGATGTAGTGGCTGAGGCAATTAAAGAGCCAGTCCCAGTAAATTCCAAAAGGGGCGGAGATAGACCGATCCGGAGTAGTACGATAAGCCAGAAAGTTGAATACGAGCTAAATAAAGTGCATATATGGGCAAGCAACAGGGACGAAAGATTACCACAGGTTGTGAATTTCAGCCATCACGACGATTGAATTCTGGGGCTATTCACAAACAAGTCTCAAGGTGAATGGGGAGGGGGGGGGCATTATTCTTGGATTCAGCTAAGAACAATGTGCGCCAAGGTAAGTTATGGACAAAGCTGCTTTCGGATGGCAGAAACTCACCTGACAGCGGGCCGAATGAACGGTGGTTTGTATATCTTGAAAAAATATTCCAGGCTTGGCACGAAACTGCTTGAGGCGTGAGTGAGACTAAGGTCACGAAGGGTGCCCAACTTACTTGTGCAAATTCGACCCTCACTACGACCCACAAACCTGCTGCCAACTACCTTGACTAACAATGGGGTGATACACCATGTCGATGAAGCCGTGACTTGGGGCTGCCGCCATGATGGCTGCGCTGTCCAAACCCAGTTCAGCAGCGGTATCCAGTTCACCGATATCAATCAGCCTACCGGCCGAAACTGAGCCGATTGTTCGTCCGACTTGCTCGGACCCCCTACCTGGTGGGTCCGCGCATTCTGACCACCACAAGGACACGCCAGCATGTAAATCGGTGTCGCAAACGTTGCTCTTGAAATGGGCACAGGCGATGGCAGAAGTCGACCGATGTGAACCACCCCCCGACAAACGACGCAGGGTTTCGATGGAAGAGATACTGGATATAGATTCCCCGCGTCCAATGACAGTAGCCCCCACTCCTCCCGAATCTACCAGCAGTATTCACGTGCGGTCGCGGGGTTTGTACCACTACAAGGGACTGTACACCGAGGATTTTCCTGATCCATTGGCCAGCTCGCCCATCTCGAACAAGCATGTGTCTCCGGTTGATTTGGCCACATATATGCGCGCTTGTGGACCAATGGCGGACCCCGACCACTTCGAGGTAGCCGAGTTATTGTTAACTTCCGGTCTAAGCAACACTGATAAGGATCAACACCTAAAAAGCAAGAAGGTAAGTATTGCATTTGATGACAAATGGAGTGAAAGGCTGACTAAAAAAACCCAAAGTACA
>WSTI01000142.1:0-10350 GCA_019616915.1 Ceratobasidium sp. 423
GGTAAAACTCCATCGCCAGATGCGCTGACGTCGCACCAGTTGATGTGGGGTAGAGATGTTGACATGTTATGAGTTTACCATACAATTCCTAGGTAGAGACACTCAAGGAGAGACTGGGGGCAATGGGAGAATAAACAAAATAAAGGAAAGAGTGTAGGAGAGCATTTTGGACGAGTTGCGTTTATTTAATCGCCGCATTGGGAGGTGAGAACTAGAATCGAACGAGCGGAGTGATGGTGAAATATATATATCCGTTTAACTGAACCGTATCATGTATGTGGGATGAAGAGAAAGAGAACAGCAGGTATTATATCATACGGTAGACAATCGGAAACTCAAAGCCTCCAGTCTCCCAATATTATATTTCTTTATCCGACACCAGTCACACCGCGCCACGCCTTGCGATCCGGCCTTGTTCGGCCACACTTTATACCGACTTTCAATCGGCGGGACGACGTCCGAGACTAAACCTGGATGGAGAGGATATTTTCTGGGAGGCAGCAAGAGAAGATCCGCCTGAATTGCTGATCGTGCGAGCTAGCATGTTTTGCATGGGCTCGAATTCCAGGCGAAGTTGCAGCACACCGCTATTATCGTTCATTTGGGCCGTGACTTCTGCACTCAAAATAGGCGGGGTGAAAAGGGGTTGAATATAGCGCCAGATCTAGAAAATATGGTTCATCGGTCAATATAATACAGGGTAAATGTGATTGGCGACCCACATCAATGGTACCCTCGGCCAGGATCTGACAAGAGTCAAGTTTAGTTGAACATCATAAATTGTCGTGTGGATGAGAAAGCCCAACGCACCGGGTCCTTTCCAAATGTCCTCTTATCCATAATGGCAACATGCATTGTCCTGATATCTGTTGAAGTATTCGGGAAACTGAAAGACTCATTCCTGAAAAATGTCTCAGCTTCTCTCGACCTAACTAAATTGGGGCACGGTGACGCACCACTCCGGGGTATTACTCTTCACGTGCTTGGATTTGTGGTCCTTGTCGCCAATCCTCAGAATCACAAATGGTTTAGCAGTGTCACCCTCTTCGATCCCGGTAAGGTCCTTGGCCCGATGCAAGATAACCTTGAGTGTACCAGGCCCAGGCGTTGGCGAAGAGAGAGGTTTGACCGCCATACCAGCGGCCGAACCCACGCTCCCGTTCGCGGTTCCGTTGCCGTTCGCAGGCAGGACGTCGGGGGCGGAGGGAAGGGGAGGTACCTCGGGCAAGTCTTCAGAGCTATCCTTGTCACGCCCAAACAGACCACCGATTTTGCGTCCTACAGCGCGGCCTGCTCCGAGAGGTACACCTCCGACCTGGGTCATGGCACGACCGGCGGTTGAGAACGTTGACGTCTTGGTACGTGCTTTAGCGATAATTTCGGGACGGAACACCATGCGAATCTGGATGACGCCCTTCTCACCATGCTTTGCGGAGTTGAGCTGGATGTTGTGAACGGTGTTTTCGAACGGCACAAGATCGGCAAGTTCGATTTTACCTGAGCCAAGGGATTTGGCCGATTCAACCTGGTTCCAATCGAATACTTCGAGCGAGAAGTCGGCACCGACTCGGGAGGGCACTGAGACCTCAAATGATTCTTTCCATTCTGGAGCCAAAGTCTTCTTCTTGGTTTGACTCTTGAAAACCTTGGAGCCGTTAAGGCTGAAAATCACAAATGGATCAGACTTGCCTAATAGAAACATCAGTAAAACATCGCTAAAGTTGCGCTTTGGTTGCTCACCACTGCGATCAGCCGCAAGGATATCCTTTCCGTCGATCAACTCGACTTGCAGAATACCCATGTCTAAACAAATTCATTAGCGAAACTGCGATGTGAGCTCGCGTGGAACATACTATTGATGCTTTCCCTAGGGTCAAGCTTGATCTCGACGGGGACATATTTGGCCTGGATGCGAACAGTACTCGTGTTCCTGCCATCTTGGTCAGTGAGCTTAAATGTTGCAGGACCAGCCTATATTACATTCAGCATCGGATTCCGGTGAATGCCTCAGAGACTTACCAATGCCTCCTCCAGGAATCGTTTAGCGTCGATCTTGAGCTCTGCAATAATGTCCTCTTTCCCGCCCTCGTCGTTTTCATTGAGGCGGAGCCAGACACGACCAAAGTCAAGTTCTTTGATGAAACCTTCGCCGACTTGATCCCAGTGAGCCTGGGTGCTGCGAGCCTTTTCGGTACCAAACACTGGCCAGTATCCGTCGTCGAGCAACACTTCCAAACGCGCCTTCTTGGCGATTTGCCCTTCTATAATATTAAAGACTAAAATACCGGATTCTAAACCCAAGCCCTAGTCAATAGCCATCAGAGAAAGTGGTGGAGTGGGACTCACGCTGGTTCAATAATTCCTCAGTCGACATCTGTACACCCTCTCCCTTGTGTTCCTCGGGAGGCGTCTCGTCATCGGGCTCACTCTCCTCGATATCCGTCGCTTGATCAGTCTGGGCCGTCCGTACGGTATCAGCACTCTTAACGCGCTTGTGACTCGAGACACGGTGTCCCTTGGAATTAATGGTGATATCCGTCGGGACGCGTTGCATTTCCTCGTCCGAACTGGAAACGGAGCTCTCGTCGGCGCTCGCAAAGCCTTCCTCGTCTTCGTGTGCGCCTTTGGCACGATCAATCGCACGCTGGATGTCGTCTACGCTTTGGAAACTGACACCTTGGAGGGCGAGAGCAGGGATGAACTCGGCACTGTAGTGCAACTCGCCCTTGAATTGGCCCTTGTCCAACCGAATAGGATCAGCAACATCGCGTTTTCCTGTTCCCGCGTACGGAGTACGCTCGTCCTCGGTTTGCTGAGCAAGTCCTGCAATAGGGAGCTCCACGAACCCGAGCGAACGATCCTTGGTGAGGTGCTGATAGTCCATACATTCGAGATACAAAGTTTCGCGCAAGCTGTGAACAGGCACATACACAATCTGGTCCCACTCGGGGTTCAGATTGTTGTTCTTCACCTCGGTTCGGGCCATCGTAACCGCATTGAGCATGACGCGCACGTATGGGTCGCTCTTTCCGCCGAGTGTGGCCTCGACGTTCTTGACGTCCTTGGCGCATTTGATCCAGAGACGCACGATACCGATCGGGGGAGAGTAAGAGCCCGCGCCTTGCATACTGCCAGCCATGTTGAGAGGCTTCCAGTCGGCAGAGATACGAACTTTGCCAGATTTGCTGCCGCTGAGAGGGAACCAGTCTTGTTGCTTTTCGCGAGCTGCCAACAGGTCCTTGAGACGAATGTTCATATAGCCTACAACAGGATCTTTCAAAAAGTCGCGATCGTCGATAACCTATCATGTTCATGAGCTACTATTATAGGCATGGTCGAAATTGCTGACCTTGATAGTAACGACTGTCGATGCTTTCTCCGTGACCAGGAATTCTTTTGGCGATTCCCACACAGGGCCAAGCGTGTGCTTCATAACGTTGGTCTTGTGAATCCTGCGGTTCCGTACCAAGAGCTCGGCAAATGGATTGAGATCGCCCGACATAGACTTGCTGGCGTCCAGTTCCTTGGCCTGATGAATAACCAAACGCACGATCCCAACCTCTGTACCATTCGTCAGCAGTGGTCCAACCCGTAAAAGGTCACACTCACTAGTCTCGGGTAGAGGCTGAATTTTGCCACCATCCAGAGTCTGGGGCTTCAAAACCGGGAAGTAGGAACTGGCGAATACCAATGAGCAAGCCGACCAAACCTTTGTCAAGTGTACTTACACGTCGAACTTCATTTCCCCTCGCTCCTTACCGTCCCTCAATACCTTGCGCACCAAACCCTCTTGTGTCGCATCCTCTGTCAAAGCGGAAAGCTCAAATGATGCAGTTCCGAGGTCGGTATCTTTCCGATGGTCGTTGTGATCCAAAACCGTGAGATTGAGCGTTTCCGTGAGTGAATTGATGACCAAAAACTTGACTTCGCCCCAGTGTGGGTTATATCTAACCAAGTAACATGAGTTTTGATCGTTGTAAAACGGATCGACGCGTCAACTCACGTGCTGTGCCTGAACTTGGTTCTTGCCATTTCGCCACGATTATTGATCGTGAGGCTGACATAGGGATCAGGTGTACCGCCTCCAATCTTACCACCTTTGAGCCCACGCGCGTCAAAGATAGTAACCTGCAACACGCCGATAGCGGCATCTGAAAAGCATACTCGTGTTAGTTCGCTTCTCAATAGCCAGTTAACAAAAACCATTACCTAATGGTTCGCCCGATAAGAGTTGTTCAAGGTTAAGTGTGAATACTGTAAAAAGCATAAATTAAGCACAGGTTTATCTAGGGAGTGATACGTGGCATACCGTTGGGAGCATACATCATTGGCTGAAGGACCCAGTGGACTGTATCTCGAATGAAACTAGATAGACCAGGAATCTACAGAAGTCACGCTTTAGGCAATGCATGTAAACGTTGGAATACCAGACTCACGTTGCTGACGTCGAAGCCAAACTTATCCCCTCCAAGAGGCTTCAGCGAATAATCAAACTCCGGAGGATTCAAGAAACTGAGCTCGACGGTTTGTACGTGAGGAAACGCGGCCATGAGCTTGAGCTTGATACGCATAGTGCCAGAGAAACTCATGTCTTCGACTAGAATAGGCATGCCAGCGGTTGCCAGGCCTTTTCCTACCCGGACCTCGAGGACAACCTTAGGGTTGACCTTGCCTTGCTGCTCGCGCGGGGTTATGTCCATGAGATCGTTGGGAGTAAAAGAGAACTCCCAGACCATGTCGACAACATCATTTTCAGTACTGGGGCTGGTAGAGACTTTTTCGATGCGAGGAGCCTTGGTGCCGAGCGTGAACTCCTTAAGACGAAGGGAATCCAAAAATGCGGGGGTTGACGCAGAAAGAACCTGATCGACAGCGGCTACGATGGATGCGGAAAGGACTGGTTCATAGATAAGCCAGAAACGATCCATAAAATGGTTCATCCAGTTTGCCGATTCATGGTCCGTTTTAAGGCGGGACTTGACCAATTCGCGCTGAATATCATCTCTTGCCCGACGGCGGAAACGTTCGATCGAGGTCTTGTAGTACGTTGCACAGAATGCGAGTAGTACAAATAGCCTATCCAAAAGCACTGAGTTGCCTATCGAATTGCACCTCGTGTGACTCACCAGCCCCATCCCATGCGGAACAGCGTCATGTAATGAGACATCGCAACTGCGAAGAAAATAACACCAGCATCTATATATAGCATGAGTTGCGTGAACAAGTGGGAGTAATACACGTATACTTACTGTGATACCAGTCTCCATAGTACATCTCGGTGAGCCATTGTTCGAGGATTCCCCTGTCCCTCTCTTCCTGTGAGGGGACGGGGTCGTCGATGCCAGAGTGTGCACGCCATCCGACCTTGTACCAGTCTGGGATAGGTGGAGCCGGCCCCTCGGGGATCATACCAGGCACTAGCTGCCCATTCTGTGTATTCGACTCTTCAAGTGCTTCTTTTGTTGCTTTGTCAACGTCCTCGATGGTAATTGTTGGTGCTGGATTTGAGCCGTTCCCAGTATCGACCGGGAGCTCTGAAAGACGGTCAGCGAGTGTTTAAGACAAAGCCAAGATACACACCTCTCGCTTCCTCCTTCTTCTCCTGGGCTGCGAGGCTCTTGAGCTCATCGCGGCCCTGGCCTGCAGCAGCAGCCTTCTCTGCAGGGCTCATGTTCGCGTCAAAGGTGTGGGGGACAGCTCCCTTGGAAATGTCTTCACGTTTAATACCGTTTAACTCGGCTTGTGCTTGAGCAGAGGCAGCCGCCATGTCCTGCGCAATGGGCGAGGACATCGTGGGTTGCGGTCAAGCGCAGTAGTCTTAATAACGGTGGCTGAGAAGATACGATGCTCGGCTTCAGTGGCACAACATATGACATCACGTGGATGCATTTCCACATCATTTGCTTGTTCGCATACACCCACAACGCTCATTAAAATACAAAATTACAAAATTAATATCCTCCGCCAGATACTGCACCATCGAGCTCTACCTCGACTTCAACAGGTGTTTCGCCGATTCCGCGCTTGCCCGCTTCAGCGATGATGGCAGGAGCCGCGCTGACGTGACACCATGGCATAAACGTAAGTAACGGTATTCTCGGCAGATTCCTAGAGATAACTCACGATGCTCCCACACGTGCGATCCCCATCGCGCGGACACGTAGCAAGTCATCCAGTGTTTTGATTCCACCAGCTGCCTTGATTTGAACCGATGGCGGACAACTGCCCCTGATTGTCAGTTACCACGATTTCGAGCCGAGATAAAGTAACGTACTGCTTTCGCATAAGCGCCAAATGGGGAATCGTTGCGCCGTCATACGAATACATCCCATTGCTCTGTTTCTTAAATCCATACCCCGTCGAGGTCTTGACAAACGCTACCCCGATTTTCGTGCATATTTCACATAGTTTGATGATGTGTTCGTCCTTGAGGTAGTCGTTCTGCCAAATTAGAGTATTAAGTTCGACGTCGGGAGAAGTCTCAATGACACCCACTTCGAATATCACTTTGAGAATCGCACCCCCCGCAACGACTGCATCGTTGATTTGCTTGATCTCGTCCTCGACATACTCCCACTCTCCACTCAACGCTTTCCCGACCTGGTCCCCAAGTGGGAACGGTCAATGCATACAACGAGGTACACCAATCGCGACTTACGTTAATGACCATATCAATCTCATGTCCACCCTGCAGACACCCATACTCAATCTCTCGCCTCGACCGTGGTAAACACCAAAACTCACTGCCTTGACGGCCTCAGTCGCCTCAAATACCTTCACCTTTGTCGTACTGTTCCCATGGGGGAACCCAATCACTGGGCATATCAATACACCCGAGTCTGCCAGGACTTCCTTGGCCATCGGAATGGAATACGGCTTGATGCATGCTGTGGCCGTCTTGAACCTTCATTTACCCGCATATAATAAATAACACAGGTTCAAAATTAGACTAGTCTTACTTTTTCGCAGTCTCAAGTCCCGCACGAATCTCCTCGTCTGTCATATTGGGCTGCAACAACGCGAGGTCGATCATCTTTGCGATATCGGCCTGGGACACGGTGATTTTGACGGTATTCGACATAATACAGGTGGTATTCTGCACAAGTTAGACAACGCAAGAGCAAGGTTTTTAGGCTTGAAGAATTTTGAACCAAATTTACAGATTGAGCGAGGCGTTTGTCTGATCCCCGAAACGTATCGGACAGCGCTCACATAAACCAGCTCACGTGCTTCCTGTGTATCCTTTCGAAAATCGAGTGTAAAAGATGCATGAATGCTACAACATTAAACAACACCCAAGAATCATAACAAAGGTTGGTCATAGTTACATTGTAGAGAACACACTTGGTCAACGACCGTGAAACAACCACCAAGCCAGACCAGCCAAAGCACCCAAGAGGCCAAGTGCGCGGAGGACGATGACAACGACAAGCGCTCGCCTGACCGCTCCGTAGAATGCGTTCAAGGCAGAGCCAGACCAATTAATCCTTTGCGAAGGGTAAGTTTACTACGCGTCCTCTGACTACAGTGATTAGATATGCGTACCGTCTGTCGTTGGTCCCAGGTTGAGCCATGCTGGCCTCCCATCCTCGAATAACATCGCGGTAGCGTTTACCAAACACCCTATGTGCGGGGTTAGCGGGATTCTACAATTTGGACTAGAGTGGACGAACCAAATCCACAAATTTACATCGGGAATAGAGAATCGAGGGAAGATAGACCTATAGTAGAGCCGTTAGAGCCGTTTCCTAAGAGAGATATATGCAAAATATCTCACGTCATGCTGGCGGCGCCCTCCCCAAGGAATACGGCTGACGCCGCGGTCGGTGCAACAGGCCGAGCGCTCATCTTTTCAAGCATGTTTTGAACTAGGTCCCTATTCATTGTATATCAGTAAGCATATAGCCGATCATCTGTGCCTGGATGCAAGCTCACAAAGTCATCCCGAGAGTTAACCCCCATAACTTCAGGTCTTCCTCTCGAGTCGTCGAGGCTGCGGGTCCGGCAATAGCCGTACGAGGAGGAAGCAATACCGCGCCGAACTTCATATTACCAATAAGAGACCGTACGAAGACACGAGCGAACGAGTTACGCCTAGAATGCGCAAAGGGATCAGGTACGCTAAGCGATCACTGCGGGAAGACTTACGGGGCAAGTCGGGACGCGATGTCAATGTCTACGAACGTCGTCCTGGGCTTCTTGTTGAAGGGGGGGAGGACGCCGATGGGAATAGCATGAACTGTCGTCTGGGAGTCCTCCTGCAAGGGTGTTAGAGCAGCTGGATACGGTTGTTTAAGCGCTTACCTGAAGGTCAATGTGAGGAGGATGGGGAGAGAGGTGTAGAAATACTTTGAAGACAATTAGCAAGAGTCGTTATGACTGCCACATGTGCATACCAAATGGGCTGAGTATCATGAGTAGTCGTTTTCCAAGGCTGGTCGTAATTTCTCTGTCATCAAGCTGACCGACACACGTCCATTCGTTGTCAGCCAAGTCAAGTCCAATTTCCTCCCACGTCTGCCTCATAGCTGACCCAAATTGAGTGAATACTACTTCAAATCGAGTCGGAACTTACCGGTATACAATGCACCCTCGTCTCCTTCTTCGGAGCGCCCCCCAGGAAAGGCAACATGGCTCTCTGCACCCTTGCCGTCCCTGCCTTCACGGCGAATATATAGTAGTTCAGCAACGCTCTCGGGGTGATTGACCCAGTCGAGTCTGAAAAAGTCGTTGAGGGTAGGCGGAGTAGGCGGGAGGAGGTCAGCCCGCTCGAGAAGGTAAGCGGGGGGCCGGACATGGATTATAAGTGAGACCGATGCTCGTCGGGGCTCTGGCCAGCTTGTATCGTTAGTCCAATGGCCAACACAGAGTGAGCCGGGAATTAATACTCACGGGTAGGTGGTGACGAGATGATGCGTGGAGGGGTTGCCCGGATTCGGTTCAAGGCCAATGCCAGCTGCTTTATGACATTGCCTAGACATGCATAAGCATTTCAGCGAATTCATTATATTGGATTAGCTCACCTTGACTCTGGTGCTCGGACATGTCGTTAGTAGTCGTGTGTGACGAGGGATGGGGTGTGTGGTGGGGAAGCAAATCCGTTGGGGATCTGAGGCAAACACAAGCTCGTCACAATGACCTCTAATGACGCTGCTTCAATTCCGCTGGAAATTATATCCGGGTCGCACGAGCAATTCGGTATGAGTCGTTGAGATCAGAATTAGGCCCAAAGAGTATGGAGGATGCTGTCCAGGTTGCAAGTTTGTTTGGGGACATTTCTTGGGGATATGAAATCATATTCAGGGACGAGGCTGATGAGAGCCTGCTGACAAATAAATCGTTCCTTTTTCGACCTCGCCTCGATGATCCCCACTCCAGACCTCTCGCACTTGACGAAGGATGATTTTATGCGTGTGTACGAGCCAGCAGGTTTGTGTATTCTTGGGGCCAATGCATACTATCCCGAATCTCTGACTGCTTCCAGAGGATACCTTCCTTCTCCTTGACGCCCTGGAGGAAGACGCAAATCATTTGCGAGCATTGAAACCAGGTGTTTGCGTCGAGGTCGGGTAAGGGCAAGTTATGCGGCGACCAATATAATGCTAATTAGAGTAGCTCAGGTTCAGGATGCGTCTCGGCCTTTCTCGGACGGATTCTTGAAAATGAACCCTGCTGTAAGCCCACGTCTGTGCATAGACTTTGTTTGTCGGGCTCACACATTCATATTTGAGAGTGATCATTACGACTGACGTGAATCCTCGAGCAGCCAGATGTACCGAAGCAACCGGAAAACAAAATGGCGTTCGTATTCCCTAGTGCATAACTAACGTAACTCACAAATAAATACTAGGTGTCACTAAATGCGGTCATATGCGATCTAGTCCAGCCTTTCAAATCCAGGCTCCACGGCCAAATTGATGTTCTCATATTCAACCCACCGTATGTCCCCACCGAAGAGGAAGAAGCCATGGTAGCTCAGTCCCAAGGCGAAATCGCGGGGGCGTGGGCAGGTGGATTTGATGGTATGGCGGTGACGAACAGGTTACTTGACGAGCTGAATGTAGGTCGTCGCAGCTGAGATGGGTAGTGCCAGCTAACCCCCAGGAGTCCATACTCTCACCAAAGGGTTGTTTCTATCTCGTCGCGCTTAAACAAAACGACCCCCAAGGAATTATCGCTCGTGTGAAGGAACAGTGGAGTTTGGATGGAAAGGTGAGCTTGAATGGGAGTTTTCGCCCAGTAACGTCTTTACCCTATTTGTCGTAGGTTATACTTCAGCGGCGAGCCGGCCGGGAACACTTGTTTATCCTACGGTTTACCAGATTGTAACGGGGTAGAACTGATCCAAAT
>WSTI01000143.1:0-13035 GCA_019616915.1 Ceratobasidium sp. 423
CCAGATTGAGGCGTGGGAAGAGACGCGTGTCGCCCCAAATTATGTAGGTGGAAATGTACACTACGAATCGCGGGGGATCAAAGCTACGGCACTCTCCTATGGTAGAATTCGTGAGACCGCATATATTAACGCTACCACTCGACAGAAGACGGGTTTTGAGTCTTTTGGCAGCTATAACAGAAGAAGAAATTGTCGAGTCATGTGACCGGCCGGCTTACCTCATAGCTATAGAGGCCGGTTCAAGGACACGACTCACATAACGCCGACAATGACCGCAAGTCCCGACGCTGCAACCATCCCGTGCAAATGTTAGTGTAGGGACGCGCCTCCTGATTCATAGTCAAATCAGCCGATAGACAGGGATATCTTGCCTTAGAATGTCTTACCTGGGCTCTGTCGTTCGCTTCTACTCTAACCGTATGGGGTACCGGGAGCGACTCGGATCTGGTTCGTCCCATAGTACCCTACCCACCTTATCTAGCCCTATTCTGGAGTCTATTACCTCCTGTCCGCCTATAACTCGGATATTTAATAACGATTGAACCGGAACCACACCCCGGTTGAGTTACCCAATTGGCTGGGATGTGCGGCAGGATGAGGTGCGATCCCTCAGACGAAGATTCACAATGCCAAGTCATACGCTCCCATGTCTACCTTGCCTTTAATGTTATTGATATTTGCTATGTTCCTTAACTTTGGCGGCTTGTGCATGTAATATGGTATTCTATATGGATAGGCATCGAATCACGAGGACATATCGAGTCGTGGCCAATTCAGTCCAGGATGGCAAATTAAAATGGTTCGCGCCCCGCATTTTGTATTATAGCTCCGACCCGAGAATCTCTGCGCTTGTGATCGATATTCATATATGATCGTAATTACATATCTGGCCATTCACCAATCCCCACCGAGGACAACGGACCGGGGTTCCGCCTACGTTCTGGATCAAGGTGTCGACCTGGGTACAGCAACGCTTTTGAGCATATGACGAAGAACACGAGAACAGGGGAAAGGAGGACGGGTTTTGTGATGTTACTTCGCAAATTTCCGCACAAGAAATCAAGTTAGTAGAAGTGCAGTTATCGGTGTTAAGAGCGGATAAACATGACGGGCTCACGGACTACGATTTCTTCATGAGAAGCAAGATTTGGGTGGGCGGGGTATTCGAGTAAGCTGCAACATGCATCTATATGACTCACGCGAATCGGTCCTGGAAGCGACGGCTGGATAGATGTCGACATTGGATATGACGCGCAGACGAGGTTGGCAGCAAGTCCAAAGCCAGGAAGGAGGCTGGGGCGGACAGTGGCAACGAGACAACGGGAACGTGGAGAGCAGAACTGGGGGTAGTTACGTTCAGGTGAACTCACCACGAACCAACCGTACGAGCACCGAGCTCGGGCAAAAGACGTCGAGTGTTTAGAGCACAGAGAGGGTCGACAAAAGCGCTTGAGAGGGTGTGAGCATTTGCCAAACATCATGTTAAGGGGGACGTGAAAATGCTAAATATACTTCCACCTCGAGCGTACGCGTCCCTGAATAACCCTTCATCTGACCAAACCACCGCCACTCTCCGCTACGAAACCACCAAATTGAGCAGTTTATAACCGAATGTAATGACGAACAATGTGCTGTATACTCCATTATTAAAACTCCTGGACGTTGAACTAGGCCATCCCCATACGTGTCGAACGGGGTAGTCGTCAATCACCCAGTTAAGCCACGAAAACTACTCATGGATAAACTGAGACCACTGGCGTTTGATGTTCCAAAATAAATACATACCCATCATTGATATTCCGCTCTGTACGCCGCAGAATCGCGTCGGACGTCCAGGCTGATGTGGTTGGGGTGAGATCGGGTTTGAAATGAAGATGTTTGAGTGGCGGGCCGGGTCTACGCCACATATGGACAAACAAGCACGTGATATGGGTCCATGACCCAGGTAGCTCGAACAAAATGTGGGCGAGAACGGTGACAATCAGTGAGCTCGAAGGTTAATTCAGTGTCAAAGAGGTGGAACCCCGGAATGTCATTATAATAAGGAACAAATACATCACATATTGGTTCCAAGCATACACGATCACACAAGGGTAAATACGACAGTCTCGTAGTAATAACACGAGTCTAGGTGTTTCATCTCTACTTGTCAGCATAGATAATCAAATCTGTTGGGAGGCTTCACCCACCCAATCAGTCAACGTGACTAGCAAGGCGCTATAAATCTACCCAGAAGCATGATTGGGCTTGGACGCCACGGAAGTCCAAGCAGTGCCATGAACAAACTTTGAGTAGTCAAGGAAGGTTCGTGGGTAAGGATCCCCTGTATGGGTATTTGGGAAATGTTCAGGTTGTTGATAGTAGGGTGGAAGCCAGAAGACGAGCGACTGTTGGTCATGGGTTACCCATCCAGGATGATTAGGATGGGAAACCAGTTCGTATGGACTTGTTGGCCAACTGTAAGTTCCTGGTGGGCCGTTTGCGGACTCAGCGACCAAGGAAGGCCCGTCTAAGCTCCACACACGTATCGTGTGATCGGCAGAGCCGGAAATAATATAACTCCCATCATGCGAAAAAGTAACAGACCACACCGTATTTGAATGCCCAGTAAATGGCTGTTGAATGGGTTGACCGGTCTTCGCATCCCATAATCGCACAGTATGATCGTGTGAGCCT
Organism: Ceratobasidium sp. 423; assembly: GCA_019616915.1. NCBI lineage: Eukaryota > Fungi > Basidiomycota > Agaricomycetes > Cantharellales > Ceratobasidiaceae > Ceratobasidium > Ceratobasidium sp. 423. The sequence goes on from WSTI01000143.1 coordinate 2,677, forward strand.
GATGCAATGTATGATCCATCGAGGGAGAAGGCAACAGCCAATACTTGATTTGAGTGCCCTCTTAGCTCCTGGACCATATTTCCTGTCTTTATATCCCACAATCGAAGCATTTGATCCACAGAACCAGAAACCAGCTGGGTGCCACAGGGAGAGAATGCGACTGATACAACCTGATTAGTATGTCCCGAGAGTGTTTGGCCCAAACGACTGTGTGTTTCGGTATCCCAGAGAATAACTGTACAATCCTGGGATGATGATGCCAGACAAGCACCATCAGGCGAGAACGCGACCGACCATATCATGCTGGAGTGACCCTGTAGTGCATTTCCAATCTGCTTCCAACCCGTGAGATCCCACAAGTAGGCTTTGCCATCATCGGAACCAAATGCAACGGTGGCACCGTTAGGAGAGAATACTACACAGCGTATTGCAGACCCGTGTTGATGGGAATAGATAATAGCACGTGTGGTGGTCTCCCAAAGTTTGATGGTATTGTCGTGGGAGCCAGAAAGAATCTGAGTGCCATCGGGGGAAATTGCAACCGAGTTCACTTGACCAGAATGCCCAACAAATGGACTGCCAATTTGAGTCCCAGTCTGAGCGTCCCACATCCGTATCGTATTATCGCCAGATCCGGATATAATGCGAGTACCGTCGCTTGAGACAGCGACAGAATATACAGTAGACGAATGGCCAGTAATTGGAGTAGCGGTCATTGGTTTGGGGCATGAACCAATCTCCCAAACCCTAGTCGTCATATCCGTAGATCCGGACACGACATAAGCACCGTTGGGGGAGAAGGCAATTGCGTTGACAGAGTTTGAGTGACCAAACGGACGATCAAATGGTTTAAGTGTCGTGGCATCGTGGAGGTAAATTGCCCCATCCAATGATGTAGAAACAATATGGTTCCCATTCGTAGAAAAGGAAATGGAGGTAACGCTTCCGGGATGCTTGGTAGATGGGGTACAAGATTCAGCCTTCTTGCCTGTCTGGGAGTTCCAAATCTGTATGGTTCTATCTATAGAGCCGGATGCTATCTTCAGTCCATCCGGAGAGAGTGCAAGACAAGTGACTGCATCGGAATGCCCAGTGATCACGAGAGGATCCTCGGCCAACTGGCGGCTACCTTGATCGACCGACCACACTCGTATTGTCTTGTCCCATGAACCTGACACGAGCTTCTTCCCATCAGACGAGAATATGACTGAGCTCACACGACTTGAATGCCCAACATAGGGCCCATGGATAGAGCACATGGTCTTAGAGTCCCATAGCCGTATGGTTTTGTCGGAAGAGCCAGATGCAATCACGGCGGCATCGGGAGAGAAAGCGACGGCATAGACCTGACCGGAGTGGCCAGCAAGCACATGGCTGGTCTGGAGGCGGCTTGCTACATCCCAAACGCGAATGGCTGTATCATACGAGCCAGATGCGATAAGATTGCCATCGGTTGAGTAAACTATGCAAGTCACCGAATCCCTATGACCCGTGAGCGACTCGTTGATACGAGCTCCAGTCTGGAGATCCCATATGCCAAGCGTTCCATTAGCATAGCCGACAACGACTCTCAGCCCATCGGGAGAGACTGATAACGATTGGACTGGTTGGGAATGAACGATAGATTTGACGCATGGATGCCAAGCTGAGCCCGGACCTTGAGCAATGGCAACGGTGTTTGGGAAATAGGGTCGCATCCTCTCGGCTGTAAGGGATTTACTTGGGGCAAATGCAAGGGCAGAGATGTATAGGTGTGGTGTGCTCGCTGCGATGGCGTCGTAGAACGACAGAATGAAGCGATGAGCATCCTTTGCCCAAGATGCGACCAGGCTCCAATTATCGGGAGCCTAGTTTGAGGAGTTAATCAGCATATATGGTTACCATTTTTGAAATATGTCTCACCGGTTTGAGCGACATTAGTTTGGAAAGTCCACCTATCGCCACATCTAGACGGCCCAGCAGACTCAGCACTTCGATCCAGTACATCAGCTGCGGTCCCTTGAAAAACTCGGTGATTGCTCCGACTAGGGACTGTTTCGGCAAGGGAAGAAAATGGTCAATCCAGTGGATACATGCGTATTTCAGCGCCGGCCCAATATGCGATTGAATCCGCCGTTTGTAATTCGGCACTTCGTTATTTAACAGATGGGATGTTTCTAGTTCACAAATGTTAAACCGAAGGTCCTTTTGCATAACTTGCAAGCAACAGGAAGTCGGCTCAGCCTCGTATCGGTCGAGTGGAATATAATATTCGCCGGAGCGCGAGGAATTGGTTACGAAATCCTTGAATGATGCATGATGGAACGTAACACGCCCCCCATCTAGTGTCAGAAGCAACGGAGCTAGATTCTTTATCGTTTGTTCGAGAGTAAGCTGATCGATTTGACCGGTTACGAGGAGAAGATCTTGCAAGTCTGGAATGGTAAGAGGTTCATGTCCCGAGATAGCCAGGATGGCGCCGATGCATTGCAAATGAGAGTTTCTCATATCTTCTTCGTTATCATCTATCGCTATTTCAAGTGCCCCTGTGTACACTGCATCGAGCTGATCCGTCACCGGTGACTTCCGATTGTCTAGTACTTTTTTTAAACGTGGTAAAGCCGGCAAGATGGACTTCTTGATATATTTGGTTGCAAGTGTTGCCCATAAGAATACGCCTTGAGACATGGTACAAAGCTGATTAATGCTCCCCAGTGGCCAGCTCTCCTTCTCAGCAAGTTGGCCGAGCTGTCCGTTGATGTATGCGCGTATGTCAGGGCTGGCATCGTACGTATGGAGGTGGACAATGGGTTCGTCGGGGCAATTATTCCGGAAGAATTCTTGAAGATCTCCAATCGGGCGGCCCGTAATGACAACCTTGAGCCATGGAACAAGTTGAGACATTTCATAGAATTGGAGTAAAATCTGTTCACGAGAATCACAATCGCCACACTCATCTACTCCATCAACCACCACAACGAGGGTTGTTGACATCGATAGTGACTTCAGCTTCTGGAGCGGTCTCTTGGTTAAGCCTTCATAGCGCAGACCAAGGTAGGCATTGCACAGCTTGCGGTTAGCGCGAATTGCATTGGCAACTTCTTGAGCGTATGCGGGACACTCCAGGGCAATTTCATGAATAAGATTGTTCATTAACCGAAGGGGATCACTAGAGTCGGGGTCATCCCGCTGACAAAAGAAGCTACCGGCGAGCGCTCGAATGTTATCTAGCCTTTGACACAAGGAAGTCGCAATCGCGGTTTTACCCATTCCAGCCTGTCCAGATATCCACATGAAACCTTCCGAGTTATCCCGATTTTGTGTCCAAGTGATAATTCTATTGAGAACAGCTTCGCGTGTTCCATCCAAACAAGCCCGGCGGGGGTCGTATCCGCTGGGATCCATTGGTCTGAGTCGGTCGAGTACTTCGTATGGATCTACGGGGATATATATTCTTAGCTATCTGACAAATCGTGAAATGCCACCGACCCATCGTCCTCGTTGGTCCGTCAGTTGTTGTCTGATAATCCTGGCGGGATATGCCTGGTGATTCAGAAACCACCTCATGAATGGGGTTTGCGCGTGAGGCTGTGGCAGGCGACCACGAAGAATTAAACGCTTTGTTCAAGTCCTCGAGACGAGCTAGATATGCTTCAACATCATCTGCATTGTTGTCCCCCGCGTCCTCGGGAGGGATATGTACTTCACGAACATATTAATTTGAGTCCGTGCCGAGAGAAGAAGAAAGACGAACCTAGGTCGTTCGTGCTGTATCGATTCAAGAGATACACGGATATGTCCTCGAGCAGTGCGAGGATACTGTCAATCGGTTCCTTCGATCGATTCATGGCAGTGGCTAACATTGAAGTTGACGCTTGGTTCGCTATATCCACCATGTCGCGAATACGGGTCAACCCATGTAGCAGGGCGTGAACCACCCCATCAAGTTCAGCCTGTTGATCTAAGACCTGCCGTACGTCGGTGAATTAGGGAAGGATGAGGTGGCAAAAATCAGATCAGTATACCTCCCAGGCTTTCATGTAGATCATGAATGACATTTTTGCAGTAGATCCAGGAAGCACCTTGAATTATAAATTTTAAGTCACCACGCGCCTGGCTCTTGGCCAACTAGTATATGCTCACCTCCGCGACGATACTGGCGAATTGCAGAGCATTCTTGAATAGATATTTAACCGTCCCGTTCGGTTCGAGGCTATTGTATACACCTTCGATTGCATTGAACTTTTCAAGCTCCTCCGGGAACAGGCGCTCTGCCTGCGAAGACAAGGGAATGAGCTTGGCATAACTCGTGTAGAACGAAACAAACCGTCTTAAGTGTCAAAGAGTTGATGGTAACGACCCAGGCGGCTGAGGGAAGTTCTATTTAGAGCAGAAGGGTGAGGAACCAAAGAGCCTTTATAATCGGGTCACCATACCGAGTGTGGACTCGCCAGTCTCCTCATCCACCTCGGATACGACAAACGGCGGAAAGTTGAAATAACGGGGTCTGTCCCTGACACTCTTACATAACCTGAGAGCCACCATGGACAGAGGGGATGCATTACTGAAGGACACCGTCAACAAATTATGGGTTCATTAAAATTGAGCCGTACCAAGGTAATAACCCTGACCATCGAAGTGGTCGAGTATTATTGATCCAGGGCATGTTGCAAACGAGCTCTTCGTCAACAAAAATCCTAGCGCTGAACTTGCAGTTGGGGTCGGTACTCCCGGGAGTGACTTCTACACCTGGGGACAGTGTCGGAAAATGAGCAATTAACTAAGCCGTATTTTTTATACTAACCAGTAATCCAGTACCGCAACTGTTCAGCTTCGGAAGCAGAAGGGTCAGTTGACATGTCGAGCTCGAGATTATGAATTCTGTCGATGGGGATGGACCAGCTGTGCAGTGGTGGTAGGGTGATGAGGGTGTGCTGTGGCTATCCGATGCTTCACATCTAAAAGCGGCAAGCCAGATTGAGGCATGCAAATGGGTGTGTTATTTCCGTTCCATATCGTTGGTAACATACATTCAACATCGTAGGAGAACAAAGCTACGTGACGGTCGCTTGGGATAGGTATTATAAGATTAGATAGATTACCTCCGTGGTGGTATCCGAAACAGATTGGCTCAGAAGCGGAAGAGGAAATTATGTGGTCATGTGACCGGAATCCCAAACAAAGGCCGGATCCGGGACACAATTTCAATGTGGCGCGAACCCTGGTGGTCAGCAATCCTGGTTCAGGGCTCCGACTTGGGCAGAGAAGTGCCCACTTGGCGGCGACTCGCTCAGCATATGCTCCATATCGGGACGGCGAGAAGTGAACTGCTTCATTACGTACACACCATGACATACCTGCGCACTGCCAAACACCCTATTTCCTGGCTTGAACGGGCAGCCATTAGGGATGGGAGAAGGTGCAGCTATGGTCCCAGCGAACTCGGCTCCCAAAGCAAACGGGAACAACGGCTGGTCTATATTCCAGTGGCCAGTAATTAAGGAGAGAACACCTCGGAGTACGTATGATACGTACTCTGGTATTTCCCTAGCGCTTGAAATATGTTAAGAAAGGAAGTGGGATGACGAAATGGCTGAGAGCGAGTTTCAGTCTTCCGTTTCCTACAGTGTAAATCTATTCAAGGAAATCGACGTTTGCGGCGGCGTGGTTATTAATGTGAAGGGTAGACGAGCGGGATGGCCTCATGGACAACAAGTAACTGGTAATGCACATCTGTGCGACGGACGTGGACAGATACTGGGATCGTGAGTTTCATATGTGTCGGTGGGCTAGCCATAACGCGGGGTCCATATGTAGGGAAGGCTAGCAAGGGAATTAAGGGTAATGAAAGGGCATGAGGACCACAGTGGGCACGGCAACGGGAGTGTGAAGAGTAGTGTGTCGGCTAGAATCGGAGGCCGTCTGTAGGCTAAAGAAACCCCTCGTTTCGGAGCTCTAGTAGTGGAGCCGAACTCGTAGGGTCTTCGTGGGGGAGCGTTTTGGGAGGCTTTCGTTATTGTTTATTCCGGATAGACTGGAGTCTGCCGGTTTGATTTCTTCCTTGAGTCCACTGTCTCCACTTTCACCGATCATATTAAGGAGTGCACGAGTGCTAACTTTCCTCCACCTCGAGCGTGCGCGTCCCTGCACAACCCCCCATATGGCCTGGTACCCCAATTTTCAGTCACAAACCACCAGCTTGAGAACCTTGTAATCAGAGACAGCGATGAGCAAGGTCGCTCCTGAAGCATGTAAGATTGGGATTACCTAGGTACGGCTACTGCCTATTCCATTATCGAAACCCCTTGCACCTTGAACTGGGCTGACCCCGTACGTGTTAGACGAGGTAATCGCTAGTCGCTCTGACGAGCCATAAAATCTGCTGATCACCGCTCAACTGAACTTCTGAGATTTTGAAATAAAAACGTACTTATCATCCGTCCTTCTCGTTGCATAAACGTGGTTAGAGAGACTCGGTCATATGGACAGGTGTGGTTGTGTACCCGCAGAATTGGGTCGGATGTCGGGGCTAGTGTGGTCGGGGGATGAGATTGTGTCCGAAATTAGGTGGCGGGTGTGTGTCACATATGGACAAACAAATCATTCGTGTGAGAACGGTGACGATCAGTCAGTTCAATGGTTAATTCAGTGTTAAAGGAATACAATCCGGGATCACATGGTGTTACACGCCTATTTCATCATATCAGTTAAAAGGAACAAACGCATACATGAAGGTACTAGGGTTTGAAAAGGCCGTCATTCGGAAATGCACACAATTCTAGCTGTTTGATTGTGCATGTCAGCATAAATACCCGAATCGATTGAAAACCATTACTAACCTAACCATTTGACGTGACTACCATGGCAAGGCGTTGTGAAACTATTCAGAAGCTTGGTCGGGCTCGGAAACCACAGAAGTCCATGCAGTGCCATGGACAAATTTTGAATAATCGAGGAAGGTTCGTGGATAAGGCACCCCGGGGTGGGTACTCGGGAACAGTTCAGGTTGTTGGTAGTAGGGTGGAAGCCAGAAAGCAAGTGATTGTTGGTCGTGGGTCACCCATCCAGGGTGACTAAGATGGGAGGTGAGCTCGTATGGACTTGTCGGCCAACAATATGTTCCTGGTGGGCCATTTTCCTGTGCAGCAATGGAGGGAGGTACACCCAAGTCCCACGCGCGTATTGTGTTATCACTAGATCCGGAAACAACGTATTTCCCATCATGCGAAAAAGTGACGGACCACACCCAATCTGAATGCCCTTCAAATGGTTGTCGAATGAGTTGACCAGTCTTCGCATCCCACAATCTCACAGTCCTATCACACGAGCCTGATGCAATGTAGGATCCATCTGGAGAAAAGGCAACAGCAAATACTTGATCTGAGTGCCCTTTTAGCTCGTGGATCAAATTGCCTGTCTTTATATCCCACAATCGAACTGTGTGATCCGTAGAGCCAGAAACCAGCTGAGTGCCACAGGGAGAGAATTCAACGGATACAACCTGATCAGTATGCCCTGAAAGTGTTTGGCCCAAATGGCTGTGTGTTTTGGTATCCCAGAGGATTACTGTACGATCTGTTGATGCTGACGCTAGACAAGCACCATCGGTGGAGAAAGCAACCGACCATAGCCGGCTAGAGTGGCCCTGGAGGGCATTTCCAATCATCCTCCAACCCATGACATCCCACAGGTAGGCGTTGCAATCATCGGAACCAAATGCAACCGTGGCACCATCAGGAGAGAATGATGCACAACGGATTATAGAGTCATGTTGATAGGAATGGATGATAGTGCGTGTAGTAATGTCCCAGAGCTTGATGGTCTTGTCGGAGGAGCCAGATAGGATTCGAGTGCCATCCGGGGAAATTGCGACTGACCACACAGCACCGGAATGCCCAACAAATGGATCGCCAATCTGGATCCCAGTCTGAGCATCCCACATTCGTATTGTATTATCGGCAGATCCGGATATAATGCGAGTTCCGTCACTTGAAATGGCGACGGAATAGACATAAGACGAATGACCAACAATTGGGGCTGCCGTCATTGGTTTGGAGCATTTGTTAATCTCCCAAACCCGAGTCGTCATATCGGTGGACCCAGACACAACATAATCGGTGTTGGGGGAGAAGGCAACTGCGGTAACAGAGTTTGGGTGACCAAAGGGACTAGAAACCAACTCAAGCGTAGTAGAATTGTGGACTTGAATTGCCCCATCCAGTGATGCAGAAACAACATAACTCCCATCTGGAGAGAAAACGATCGAGGTAGCGCTGTCAGAATGTTTGGCGAGCGAGCTGCCAGATTCGGCCTTCTTGCCTGTCTGGGTGTTCCAGATCTGGATGGTTCTATCTATCGAGCCGGACGCTATCTTCGACCCATCAGGGGAGAGCGCGATGCAAGTGACCAAGTCCGAGTGCCCGGTTATCACGAGAGGGTTCTCAGCCAACTGGCGACTACCTTGATCGACTGACCATACTCGTATTGTCTTGTCCCAAGATCCCGATACCAGCGTAGTGCCGTCAGACGAGAATGCCACCGAGCTCACACGACTGGAGTGCCCAACATATGGTACGTGGATAGAACCCACAGTGTTAGAGTCCCACAGGCGTATCGTCTTGTCAGAGGAACCAGATGCGATGATGGTGGCATTGGGAGAAAAAGCGACGGTATTGACCTGACCAGAGTGGCCAGCGAGCACATGGCTTGTCTGGAGGCGGCCTGATACATCCCAAACACGAACGGTCGTATCATAGGAGCTAGATACGATAAGATTGCTATTGGGTGAATAAACGACACAGGTTATTGAATCGCTATGGCCCTCCAGTGATTTGCTAAGACGAGCGCCGGTTTGCAGATCCCATATGGCGAGTGATCCATCAGAATAACCGACAGCCATGCTCAACCCACTAGGGGAGATCGATAGCGACTGAATTGGCTGCGGATGGAGGATGGATTTGATGCATGGATGCCAAGACGAAAGTGGACCATTGGCGATTGTAACGGTGTTTGGGAAGTAGGGTCGCATCCTCTCGGCTGTAAGAGATTTACTGGGGGAGAATGCAAGTGCCGAGATGTATAAGTGTGGTGTGCTCGCCGCGATTGCGTCGTAGAATGTCAGAATGAAACGATGGGCATCGGTTGCCCAGGATGTGATCAGGCTCCAATTATCGGGAGTCTAGTTCAAGGGGTGGATTAGCGCTCGTATTTCTGATTCTTTTACCTATATCTCACCGGTGCAGGGGACGCTAAGTTGGACAATCCTGAGATCGCCACATCAAGTCGGCCCAGTAGACTAAGCACTTCGATCCAGTAGATGAGCTGCGGCCCTTTCAAAAACTCGGTGATTGCTCCGGCCAGTGCCTGATTTGGTGAGGAAAGGAAGTGATCAATCCAATGGATACATGCGTATTTCAATGATGATCCAATATGCGACTGGATTCGAACCTTGAGATCTGGTACTTCACTGTTCAGCAGATGCGATGTTTCCAGTTTACAGATGTTGAATCGGAGGTCACGCTGCATGACCTTCAGGCAAGAGGCAGTAGGTTCGGCTTCGTACCGATCAAGTGGAATATGAAACTCGCCGGAGCGCGAGGAGTTGGTCATGAAATCCTTGAACGATGCATGATGGAACCTAACACGTCCCCCGTCGATTGTGAGTAGCAATGGGGCTAGATTCTGTATGGTTTGTTCAAGAGTGAGCTGATCGATTTGACCAGCTACGAGTAAAAGATATTGCAAGTCTGGAATAGTGAGAGGTTCCCGTTCCGAGATAGCCAGGATGGCGCCGATGCATCGCAAATGGGCGTCTTTAATATCCTCTTCGTTGTCATCTATCGCGATTTTAAGCGCCTTCGTGTACATTGCGTCGAAGTGGTCCGTCACCGGCGACTTCTGATTGTTTAGTACCTTCTGTAAACGCGGTAATGCCGGGAATATGGACTTCTTGGTGTACTTTGTTGCCTGTGTCGCCCACAAGAATACGCCTTGAGACATGGTACACAGCTGATTGATACTACCAGATGGCCAACGCTCCGTCTCGGCGAGTTCACCGAGCTGGCCTTCGATGTATGCGCGGATGTCAGGGGCGGCATCGTACGTATGAAGGTGGACGATAGGCTCGTCAGGGCAGTTCTTCCGGAAGAATATCTGAAGATCGCCGATTGGGCGGCCTGTAATGATAACCTTGAGCCATGGAACAAGTTGAGACATCTCGTAGAGTTGGTGTAGGACCACTTCACGTGTATCACAGTCGCCGCACTCATCCAATCCATCAACAATCACGACGAGGGTCGTAGGCATCGATAGGGTATTCAGCCTCTCGAGTGGTTTCTTGATTAAACCTTCATAACGCAGACCAAGGTGAGCGGTACACAG
>WSTI01000144.1:0-12981 GCA_019616915.1 Ceratobasidium sp. 423
ACATTGTGCACCTTCATAGAATCTGGGAGTTCTAGCCTATATGCTAGATCTGAAATCTTTTCAATGACTTTAAAGGGCCCTAGCCTTCTGTCATTAAGCTTGGCTGGTTTGGATTTCAGTATGATATTCTTGGCATCTAGCCAGGCCTCTTCTCTGATTTCAAATGATAAGGGTACTTCTTTGGGTTTGCCCTTAGTCATGTATTCTTTCAAGAGTCATAAGGTGCTTGTGGCTTCTTCTTTCACCTTTTCCAAGGTATCCATTCTTTCTTCCACTTCTGGCACCTCAGTCTTGACCTTTGTGGGTGAGAATTCTGGTTCTATGCCATACACACATTTGAACAGAGACATTCCTGTGGCACTATGTTGTGCATTATTGTAGGCAAATTGGGCCATTGGTAGCCATTTGGTCCAATCTTTCCTTTGGTTGCCACAGAAGATTCTCAAGAAGTATTCAATTCCAGGGTTCATCCATTCTGTCTGCCTATCACTTTGTGGGTGGTAGGCAGAAGAGAAGTGGGGTTTGATTCCAAGTTTTTGGTATAGAGCTTTGAGGAATTTATTATGGAATACTGTGCCTCTATCAGAAACTGTGCTTTCTGGTAGACCATGGTTTGCCCAGACAAATTTGAGGAATAGGTCTGCTACTTGACCAGCATTAATGGTAGAACTGCATGCAATCAGGATGCTGTACTTGGAGAATGAGTCAACAATGACTAGGATAGCATTGTTACCTTGATCATTTGGTAGTCCCATGATCATATCATAAGACACTTGTTGCCATGGTCAATCAGGAATGGATAGAGGTTGCAGGGGAAGTGATGGTTTCTTGGGGGCCCTGGCTCTTTGGCATTCCTCACATAAGTCTACATAGGAATACACCCACACATGCATTGCTGGCCAATAATATCTCCAATTTACCAATTCTAGAGTTCTCTGTCTACCTGGGTGTCCTGCCATGACACTGTCATGATATAGTTTAAGGATAGACATTTTGATTGGTTTGTTGGCTGGCATGAGAATTTTGTCTTGGTAGAATAGTAGTCCTCCTTCCATTGAGTAATCTTTGAAGGACTTTTTGATGTAAGGGGCTGCTTCCTCCTGTTTTACCTGGAAGAAGTGGAGGATTTCTTCCAGGCTTTCATCTTGATCTAAAGTGGCTTCAATGAGAGTTTGAATATGGGCATCTGAATCAATAGATGCTGCATTGGTGAATTTGAATATGGGCATCTGAATCAATAGATGCTGCATTGGTGAATACTTCCTTCAGAAGCATTATTTGGGGTTCTGGGGGTACGTCAAGATGGTCACTTCACTGGGATAAGGCATCTGGTTTGTTTGATTGTTTCCCAGGGCAATAATGGATTTGGAAATTGTAATTGGCAAGTAAGATGTGCCACCTTGCATGTCGTCAGTTAAAATTTCTACTGTCTTGCCAATATTCAAGATTTCAATGATCAGTAAATATGGTGATTGGAAGGGTGGTTCCTTTGAGGAATATCCTCCAGAATGCCAGAGCCCAAATAATTGTGAGGGGTTCCTTGTCATGCATATTGTAGTTCCTTTCAGCATCTTTAAATGATTGAGACATGTATCCCACAGGATGGAGTTGACCATCCTCTTGTCTTTGGCTAAGCACCACTCCCATGGCAGCTCCTGATGCATCTGTTTCAAGGAAATATGGTTTGTTTGGGTCCACATGTACTAGTACAGGTGCTTCTGTAATAGTGCACTTGAGTTCTTTGAAGGCTTTTTGTTGAGTTCCTTCCCATTGCCATTCTTTGTCCTTTTTAAGGAGGTCATTTAATGGCCAGGCGATAATGCTGAAGTCTTTTGTGAAGTGTCTCAGGAAGTTAGTGAATCCCAGGAAGCTTTGTAATTGTTTTCTGTTTTGGGGAATTGGCCATTCCAACACTTTGGTGACTTTGAGCTTATCTAGGGAGAAACCATCAACAGAAATGACAATCCCCAGGTAATCAACTTCCTTCTTGTGAAAGAAGCATTTTGATCCTTTACAAAATAATTGGTTTTCCTCAAGGCTTCACAGGACTTCTTCCATATGCTTCTGGTGGTCTTCTTCTCTTTGGGAAAAGATTAGAATGTCATCTAGCTAGATGACTATGTTCACATCCAACATGTCCCTAAATGGGGAATTCATGAAATGTTGGAATGCAGCCAGAGCATTTGTTAGTCTGAACAGCATAATGAGGGTTTCGAACAGCCCATAATTTGTTTGGAAGGCTGTTTTCCAAACATCAGACTTTTTCACTCGAACATTGTTATATCCCCATCATAGATCTAGTTTGGTAAAGATTTTTGCCCCCCTAACTTTAGCCATTAGGTCATTGGGCCTTGGTAATGGATAAACATTTTTAATTGTGTTGTTGTTTAATTTTCAATAGTTGACAACTAGGTGCTTTCTTCCATCTGCTTTTGGAACAAACATGATGGGACTTGAAATACTAGATTTGCTGGGGTGAATTTTCCCATGTTTCAGTTCCTGTTCAATCCATTCCTTAAGCTTGATAGATTCCAAGTCTGTCAAGGCATATACAGGAGAGTTGAGTTTTTTCTCTTCATCCTTGAGTTCAGTAGTAATATCAAATTCTCTGTGAGGTGGTAGTTTAGAGAATTCCTCTTCTCCAAAGACTTTTGTGAATTTGTGGTATTGGGTTGGTATGTCTTTTAGGGGATCTTTGTCAGCATCTTCTTTGGTGGCAATATCGGCCATTTCTGGGAATTGTAGAGTTTCTTCAACCCAGTCAATAATGTTATATTCCCTTAACCAATTATTTCCCAGAATTAGTTGATTTTGTCCAATGTCAGCAACTAAGAAGTCACATTTGTTGTGACAACCTTCACAGATGAATCAGAGGGTAACTTTTCTCCAGACTTTGCCTTTTCATGGAGTGGATCCATCTAGCATGGTAATAATACAGGGACATTGGAGAGTGATTGTGGGGAGTTTGTATTTTTCTACAAGTTTAGGATGAATAAAACTTGCTGTTGCTCCTGAGTCAATGAGGGTGGTTAGTGGTTCTGCAATGAAGTCTATTAGAGATACATTGGTGTAGAGAAGTGGTCTATTTGATTCCATAGTATTGTACACATATTCTTTATAGACTTCTTCTGAGGTCTTCATGTCTGCAGACACATGAGACCTCATTCTTTTCCCAACTCTGCCTCTACTTCGATTTCTTCTGGTTTATCCTGTGCCACCTTGGCACTCTCCTTCTTGACATCCTTTTTCTCTTCTTTTTTAAGCATGGATCTTTTCCATCCATTAGGACATTCCTTGATATTATGTCCTGATTTGCCACACTTGATACATAATCCTTCTTTTCAATGGTGGTCCCTTTCCTCTCAATCTATGAAATTTTATTTATCAACTACCTGTTCCTTGGTAGTTGATCCCATTCCTTGTGATCCTGTTTTCCCTTTTCCCTTCTCCTTGGATCTCTCCTTCTTTGGCTGGTTTTCCTCATTTTCCCTTCTTACAGCATCAATTCTTTGTGCTGTGTCGATCAACCCTTGGAGTGTAGTTGGTTGGGTTTCTCATTGGGAGAGGATTTCCTTAACCTTCCAGTGGAGCCTGTGCATGTATTGCCCCATGTAGGCCACTTCATTCCAGTTTAGGTCTGCAATAATAGTTCTAAATTTTGTGGTGTATTGCACAGCAGTTCCTGTTTGAGAGAGCTCTACTATTTTTCTTGCAGCAGCTCTCTTGGCATCTGGATCTCCAAAGGTGGCTAGTAACCCATCCATGAAGCCTTCTAATGTTCAAATAGGAGCTAGTTGAAAAGGAGTTTCTGTTATGAGTTTTCCTTGGAATGGGAAACCCCAGTCTGCCACTTCTCCATCTAAGAGGGTAAATAAATGGAGCACAAGTTCTTGTTCAGTGTCAAACTCATCTTCATACCTCTGAGCCCATACTGTAGCATCCAACAGCCATTTCTTTACATCTTTGGGTATGATGCTCTTTAGTTTTGACAGAGTTTCAACTTTGTACTTTTTCTTTTTCTTTTCTTTGGGTTCTTCTTCTCCCTCTTGTTCAGTTGTGGCTTCTCTTGATCGAAAGCAGGTTCTGGGTTTTTCTGGGTCCTTTCCTTCTCTCCTTGGTAATGCTGATGGTCCTAGGATGCCAGAACTATCAGTCAGCTGGGGAGGAAAGGCCCTGAAAGAAAAGGCTGTTGATCCCAAACTCATTCCCAGACCACTTGTTGGTCAGGGAGTTTGTTCTTCCTTCTGTTTCCCCTTGCTCCTTCTAGGGGTTGATAGGGAGAACTCATCATCTTCTTCTTCCTCCTCCTCCTGTGCTTTGTCTTTGGCAGCATCTCATGCTGCAGTGGAAATGGTTTTGATATCATCAAGTCTTTGGTAGATGCTCTCGACTTGTGATTTGACATAGTTCCTAAATTGGGTGATAAGTTCTTGTAGGGCTCTATTTTCTTCATGGAGGGGTTGGAGGGTTGCATTGGGTTCTTGGATGGATTCTGACATGGCTGGTTCTTGACTACTGCTCCTGCTTCTTGCAATGATTCATTCTTCTTGGGTAATTGGGTAGGGTTGTGATATGAACCTACCCCTTTGGTCACATTTAACTTGTTTGGGCGGAATTTTTGAATATCTGCCATTGTTTCAAAGGTAGTTGTTAAAGGCAACCCTTGAGCAGAAAGTGATTGACCCTAGTGTAGGACAATCAGAGATAGTGGTTGTATTTGATGAGGGTTGTGGTTCCTTGTTTGCAGTTCTTCTTTGGTATAGTTTGTCTGATAGGCCAGATAAGAGATTTGGAGTATAGCAATTACAATAAAAATATACTCCTAATTGATCTCTATGTACAATAGTTGTTGGATAGTTGTTGGCAAATGGCACATTCACTTGAACAAATTGAGGGTGATTGAAAAATTCTGCTTGTTCTGCATATCAAGGGACCTAGAAACCATGCCCCATGCCCTACTCCTAGTTTAGTACCAAGCTTGCCCATCACTTTTTGGAGTAAGAACCGAAGTCAGTTCAGACTACCTTTTTGATCAGGGGTCCTAGCAGCCAGTACTGAAGATGGTTAAGATGACTTCTTCCACCCAGAAAGGGGCCTTGTAATACTAGGGAGTTCAACAAACTGGGTGATGCACAAACAGCAACCTACAGGGTGTAGGGTTTTGTGACCTATAAGTATAGGATTTATAGAATGGTGGCCCACTGTCTATATCACTAAGACCTTGCTCAAAGACTGGCTAGGTCTGCTTGCAGTGAGATATGATGGGAGAATTCCTGGCACAAGCATGTTACTACTATAGGGGATTGGTCTGATCTTCAGTGTCTCGCTAACACTAAATAGTGTGCTTATGATGATCTTGGCAATCCCTTGCCTAGGCAGCAGAATATGTGAGTGGGGTCTTACTCAGAAAGTGGGTGACCATGAAAAGGTCAAATATCCAATGTCCTAGATAGAGGCAACTGAGTCACTCTATCCTCCTATCAACCAGGTGTGTACTTGCCTGGACTATAAATGCAACGTTTGCACCGATGGGTCTTCAAGTGAAGAGCTGAAAGGAAGAGTCAAATATAGTCCTAGGTGTTCTGATCACCTAGGAATGTTTGGATGTTGAACAAGGGATATTTGACCTGGTGTCCCAAGGTTGAATACCACCCAATATATATACAGTCTATCTACATACATTGAGTCATTTGGGCTGTGGGAAAGAGATAAGCTATATCCAATAAGATTACAGCTTTAGTCACCTATCTCTTATCTGCAGCCATTGGTACTAATCCACAGTCTATCTATGTGGGAAATGTTCTGTTCCCATGTTCCATCCTATATCTCCTATCTCTTGTCTACCTCCTATCCATCCTATCCCATGGAGATCCTAGGAGATCCATGGATATCCAAGGTCCTATTCCTGTGTCTATGACATTCTTGCTCACTCTGAAATGGAAGTCCTCCACCCTCAAGTGATGTTGCTAAGTGCACTGTTCTTCACAACACTCAGCACATTCTTTACTGGTGGATCCAAGAAGGAGGTCCTGGCAATCCCCTTGGTGATGGTATGTCCACCCCCCTCTTCCCCCCTCCTCCCCTCCCTCCCTGGTTTCAAGTCAGATGAAGGTTCCTGTTACTCACATGTTTCCCCTGTTCAGTATGGACTTGGGCTTGAGCCCACTTATCCAGTGGATGCTCCCCTGATCCAGAAGCAGAAAGAGGATCATGTTTCCTATGAGCTTAGGGAGCTCCGCTCAACACAGCAAGGGCTGGTGCATGTTCTCAGTCACTGCAGCCCACTCCCCCTGGATATCATTGATGCACTTGGTTCTGTGAGTAACCCTTCCAACTACTAGGCTTTTTTGGGCTGTGGACTGAACACCTGAATCAACCCATTAGTTGGTCTCCTCCTTTCTTGCTCCCAAAGCCTTTGAACATCTACTTCAGGTTGAGCAGATAATGGACACATGGGCAATGGATGGTGTTGACATGAAGCTTCTGTGCAAAGGCTGTGGTCTAGGTGCTGTGGCCACTGTTTCCAAATGACAGTTCACATTTGACCCTGATGGTTCCATTGCTGAACCAGTGGTGAATGCCATTGAGATGCACATTGGCAATCACAACCAGTCCAACCAACCATTGGCTGAGGTTGTCTTGGAATGGAAGGAAGCATTGTCTCCAATCTGTGACTGGCCATTCATGGAGGCAGCCCACCCTGGTCACACTGACAAGCCCAGTCTCTTCTACCACATTCAACTCCAAAATGCTGCTTTGATCACTGCATTCAACATGAGGAAGGAAATCAACAAACATCCAATACTTCTTATCCCACTTAGGCTGGCTGCACATCACCATTTCAGGTTCACCTCACTACAAAACAATTCCTTCTGGTTTAAACACAAACTTTTGTCTGCAGAGTCACAACTGGAGTATGCTTCTATCCAGAAGTTTCCTTGGGTGGGGGCCTCAGCTGGTAAGTGGTTGGAGGGGGGGGGAAGGGGTGGTGATGATATTGACTTAGAGGTTCAGCACACTCATTGCTTTTTCACTCAGGTGACACTGGTTTTGCTCCCCCAGCTCCCCTCAACACCCATGTAAAAGCAAAAGGAACCAAGGCAAGGGGCAAAACCTACAAGAGTGCCTCAGTGATCCCATCAGAGCTAGATCACTCCTCCCCTCCTCATCACATGACCTCCCCAGAACAGTTGGGGCCCACAACAGTGCCCAACAAGCCTCCCACACCTGTGCTGCCAATCAACCCACCCCACCCCCCTCAGCCACAAGTCCAACCATGTCCCAACCATGGGCACATGGCCACTGATGCACCACCAGCAGCACCTGAAGACCCTGTGACTGTACCTCTTTGGGTATTGGGGTTGCCATTCCATTTTGTGGCAGAGAAGGAGTGCCCTGACTTCCGGACAGAGGCCCAGAAGCAGTTCCTCCAGAGGCTTGAGGAGCGCCAATGGCTCTTCCATGCGATCCAGGACCCCAACCAGGCTGACAAGAAGGCTGAGCACATGAAGACCTGTGAAACTGTAACACGTCATGCCTCCAAGGCATTGCAGGATGTCGTTTCTGAGCACAAGATGCTGCGTAAGGAAGTTGATGAGGCTGCTGCTGCACTTGGTGACCTTGCCATTGACATGATCACACCGATTGCCAAATCCAACCTTGGGACCTCTGTGGTAGCAGCTTCAGCAGGCATGATCAGCACAGCCATCAAGGTAAGTTGAACAGCTAACAGCTAGAGATGTCATGTCACTGATCATTTTGCAACATGGGGTAGTTGTCTGCTGTCACTGAGTTGTCCCGGGTCATCTCCAAGGTGACCAAGCTCCCACCCTTCCAAGCCAACATTGAAGCACTTCGTGTATGGTGCAAGGAGCCAGAGTTTGCCACCCAGGATGTTTTTACTGTTCAAACAGATGATAATGGTAATCACTCCCTGCGGATTGCTTCATGGGCACCATTTGGAGAGCAATGTAAGTCACACTGCATGATCCATATGTTGGATTAGTTTGTTGACTCACATGGCATTCAGTGGACACCCAGGTCATACCCATGCAGGATACCCGCAAATGTGAGATTACCAGACAAAACCTTTAATATTTCTGTCATGGGATTGCTTATATATGTTTTTTTTTGTGACTTCTGTCAGTTGATGCTGCCAAGGCTGCCAGCCTGCAGTGGCGACCAGTGATGTCCTCTGGATCCACTGAGTTGGAGGCAAGCACTCGGGCACAGTCAATGGTCACTGCACTCCCTTCAGATGATTATCGGCTCATAAGTCCCTGTGTTGGAGTAGAGTACCCAAATGCCTCAGATCCAGAAGGGGCTGATTTGACTGCAGTTGGAAATGCTCTGCCTACCCAGCTCCACACCACCATCCACACCCAGGATATGGGGGTGCACCCTCGTCATATTCAATGGGATCCACGTGCAATTACACAACGATCAAGTGGACTCTGGAACATCCCACGCTGGCGCAAACATGTGGTGCCATATGGCCCTGAAGATGCCTTGTGCCATGAGCTCCTGGCTGCAATGGCCATTGCTGATCCAACAGTTGTCAAGGCCCGGCCACCACCCCCACATTCACCTACCCCCAAGGAGAAGGAAGAGGAGCAGCAAGAGGAGCAAGAAGAAAAGGACAAGGAAGAGCTGCAAGAGGATGAATCAGCACAGGGCAATGATCCAGAGTGGGGATCCATATGGTCCGACTCAAATTACAATGCCAACATGGAGGTCTACCAGTCGGATGAGGAGAAGGACCACAATGGCAACATTCGGGACTTCATTGATGATGATGATGCAGCCAGCACAGCATCTTCCAAGTCGGACGATGGAGAAGAACGATTCAACCTCAAGGACTTCCTTACTCAACAGTCTCCAATTCACACTCCACCTCAAGCACATACACCATCTTGTGAGCCTGAGGAAAACGACATTGACTATGAGGCAATGGAAGCAAGAGATAAGGCCAAGCTGAAGAAAGAGAAGGCACTCAGGCAAAGAATTGCACCATTTTTGGCAAGCATTCAGGCAGTTGAAGACAACCGCATTCCTAGGGAGGATCAGATGGAGACAGATGAGGTAGTGCAAGCCACCCAGGAGATGCAGCAGCTACAGGTGGTGCA
The DNA here is from genome assembly GCA_019616915.1 of Ceratobasidium sp. 423. Lineage (NCBI taxonomy): Eukaryota > Fungi > Basidiomycota > Agaricomycetes > Cantharellales > Ceratobasidiaceae > Ceratobasidium > Ceratobasidium sp. 423. The sequence continues at coordinate 9,126 of WSTI01000144.1, forward strand.
ACAGGATGCTACACCTGTCAGTGGGCCAAGCCGGAAGCGTCTGGGGCATGATACAAGTGAGGAGTCTGAGGACAAGGCCAGGGCAAAGCGCACAAGGGTCTCAGGGACTGCCACTGGGGAGGAGGAAGAGGAAGAGGAGGAGGATGAGGCAATGGAAGAGGTCCCAGTGGTTATTCCAAGCAGTGTGGTTGAGGAAGAAGAGGAGGGTGACATTTATAATGAATAAGTTGGGCTGATGTAACACAGTCTCATACATAGTCTGCAGAATAACAACAATTGTATCATCTGGTTATTTGTCATGAGAGTTCAGATGAGGAATGGAGGTGAAACACCACTGAGCCCATGAGCTTGCAAGTCCTCCAAGTCAAATTTCTTCAGTTTGATGGTTTATGTATTAGAGATGTTGCCCTGGAATTTTTCCCAGATCCATATCCTGTCACACAGATCTGGGCCCAGAATGGCCCACTTTGGCCTGAGCCTGAGCCCCAGCACATGGGCAATGGTTTTTTCCCCCCATATCTCACTGAGAAATGAAACCCCCTTAAACTAACCAGGGGGGCCCAAAATGATTTCAAGGGCATTGACCCCTTACATTTATCCAGGGTAACTCCCTAGATATAGGTGTGTTACCCAGGTGAGACAAATTATAGGGGGGTAACCCCCTTGATTTAATATGGCATCACCCCCATGGTTTCCCATGTGTTTCCTTGGGTTACCCCCTTGTTTTTCATATGCTACTGGGATATTTCACAAATCATGATACATTGAATTTTTATATAGAATTACACATAGAACAAACAAAGGAAAAAACATGCAAGTTGGGGGCTTGTGAGAGGAATATCTCAATGATCACTTAACCAATTGAGACACAAGTATACTCATTAAATAGAGGCAAATGAATAGTATTAGAATGTGCAGTGTCACATGCATATTTACTATGATCTGCATCTTTGCAAGATAGAACAGTCTAGGAAATATTCCCAGATAAGTGGACCTGAATGACCAAGTACTTCCAAACTTTAGATAGAAGTTAGGACGTCACACAAAGAACACAAGCAAAACCACTAGCAGATACATTTGACAATAGTAGCCAGAGGTAAGATGTATTCTGAAGGATATTCACATTCTAGGACTGAATCAACAGTCATAAGAGCCATATATAGAATCCTTATCAAGTTCCACCATTGGACATGCTTGGAGTAACTAAGAGTGACATTATGTAAGGATCCATCACAGAGGAGGTGGAGGAGGACAAGGCAGAGGGTGGATAATAGTGTTTGCCAAAATTATATTGTAATTTGATTCAATGATACACCAATCACATCTATAAAAATTACCCCCTTAATCTCATAGGGGGTGACTTTAGGTGGTAAATTAGCAGTTCCAGTTATTTTAAGGGGGGAACCCCCTTAAAACAACCAGATTACTTTTCAGATCACATTGTATCCCCTGAAAATCAGCATCTAAATTTTAAAGGGGGCACTTCAAATTTATCAAACAGCCAGTTTAAGGGGGATATGGTGGGTTATGTGTGATGTAATTAAAAAAGTTACATCATAATTTTAAGTACATATGATATACTTAGTTTTCACATCATTCATCTTCATCTTCATCATCATCATCATCATCATCATCATCATCATCATCATCATCATCAGCAGCAGCAGCAGCAGCAGCATGCTACTCCACCCAGAAATCCATCTTGGTAAGTCCCTCCACTGTGGTCAATTGTTGCCCACTTCTCCCACTGGATGCACTCCTTGTGTGAACACCTGTCTGACAATGTGTTTAATTGAAGTGATGTCAAGGATGGAATGACCAACCAAACTCTGTGAATGTTAGGATCTTGCTTGGGACTATCACCTTTGACATCATTAGCCTCAGTGATGTGTGTGAGTACATGGACAGCAGGGGTATGGTCATGAGTACAAACATCATGACATCCTTTGATAATATTGTGTACATCAGTTTCTGGACACTTTCCTTTTCTGGTATATTTATATGTCATATGTCTGACTAAGACATCATGTGATGAATTTGTCTTTGAATGTGATATTGATGTTGCTTCTCATGTTGTTCTTGTTTGTTTTGATGTGTCACTCCTTGTGTATATAAGGAGGGGTCAAGTTGCAGCTACCAGCCAGGCTTGACCTCTTGCCTGTGACAACATAGCCAATAGTGTCCACCATCCATCACCCATATATACCCTAGCCCAGACCCCCCCCCCTAGTTGGGTCAAGTGTGTCTTTAACTACATAAATCATAACTCTGGGACCTTGTTGCCCTATTCCCCTCATCAACAAACAACAGTGCTGGTAGTACTGCTGTACCTACCCCAAAACACCAAAGGGATAGCCAGTAGGGATTGGATAAGGCTATACAAGACTATAGGGTCTTGTGATTGTCCACATATCAGGGTGTCCACACTTTAAGCCACACACAGTTAGTCAGCCAAGTAATCACTTGCAACACCTGCTCATGGTTGTCCAAAACCACTAGTTATAAAGCAAACAGTTAGTAGTTTAGTGCTTATAAGTCTGTTACTATCTTTGACATGAAAGCCACTTTTTGATGGGAATGAATGCCTTTAGTGTTTTCCTATCTTGCAGACATCATTCTCCATTCCATCCTCTGGGTGGTCAGCACATTCCAAAGAAATCATTACTACAACATTCTATCTCAAGAACTCACTCAAATTACTCGACTTGCGCAATTTTATCACAACAAATCTGTTGAACATCTCAATGTTTACCATACTCTTCTTTTTACTGTTACCCAACAAGAAGAACAGATCATCAAACTTCATGATCAAATTGACCATCTAAACGATCAAATCACTGCCTACGAAATCAATACAGAGACTCTCCAGGATCAAATTAATCGTTTAGAAGAAGAAAAAGTTGAACTTGAGATAGCTGTGAGACAAGGCGATGAACAAGTTGAAGTCTTTCATGATCAAATCAATAACATTGCTAGAAATGGAGTTGGGCGTTTCACACATATCAATGCCCTATTCTATATCCAAGCTGATCGAAATAATGACTGTGATCCTTGTGCACCAGATAATGATCATTCCTATGCACCTGCTTCACCTCAAGACACTGCCACTGGACTTCCAGGAAGTCCACCACCTCAATCAGCATTCATTCTTGGGGAAATCCTTCCTGATATTGAAGAACTAGGAGTTTCAAGTGATGAAGAAGAACTATGAATGTGGAAGTGGGACCTCCATCCAAAAAGTGGGGGGGGGGGAGAACAACTTCCTGATACAGGAATGAAAAATCCAGGAGAAATAACTGGAGAAAATAGTAACTATGGGAGAAGGAATCACTATGATATATAGTTTTGTACATGCAATGGACATTCAAATTTGTTTCTTCAAGGATAAAATAAACTCAATTCAAACTAGACTTGATGAACAATATCTGTTGTGAATATAAGAGTTAGTACATAAATGATCTGAATATATGCACCAAGTTCCAAATGCTCCAATGGTCTAAATATATAGTATAATGAAATTCCACAAATGCAAACTAAGGTTATCAACATGCTGCTACTGCTTAGTAATAATCATAGTTACTATATTAGGCAGGAAGGATCAATAATAATGTTATTTCTATCATATCTTTGCCCAGCACTTTATATTTGTGCACAAATGCATATAGCTAGTTAATACAAATATATTTATCATTTATAGTACTTATTATAGAAAGGATTAGCTATAAGAACCATTGGGGAAAGAGGAACATGGGCATGAAGGCCAATCTCATTGACATAAGCTGTTATGAATACCTTAGTTTCAACATATACACTTTAATTATAAGTGAATATATGCACAGGCTCCAAATACACTGCT
>WSTI01000146.1:2670-12874 GCA_019616915.1 Ceratobasidium sp. 423
CCCGATGGCCACTGTCTCTACACCGCCATAGCAGACCAACTTGCTCTCCTCGGTCTCATACCATCTTCGGCTGTACATCCATCCACCACTCGCAACGCAGCGGCCGACTACATGCTCGCCCACCCTGACTCTTTTATACCATTCCTACCCTCCATCGAGGGCGAAGACGGCGCCGGCTCCGGGTCGGCCGGGCTTCTTACGCCCCGACAATTCCAAGCGTACTGCACTCGGATTCGGGATACCGGCACATGGGGTGGGGAGCCCGAAATCATGGCCTTGGCCAACGCATACAAGGTTCCTATTCATGTCGTACAGTCTGGCCCTCAGCGGGTGGTGGTCCATCAGCCTGAGGGTGGCCAAGTAGTCAAGTCAGATGCGGCGGTTAAGATAAGTTACCATAGACGCATGTATGGATTAGGAGAGGTACGTCGCTTGTTATCTCTGCTCAGATGAAACTCATCACTGTATACAGCATTACAACTCGCTACGACCTAAGACCCTAGTCGATCGCATCCCCGGATTGGATCAAGTACGAGCCGCTTTCAAGGCGTAGATACTAGATACCTACTATGATTGAACAGAGTACAATGTATTAATAGTATTAATTCTGGGTATACCGAAAAATGGATCACTATCTTGCGGGAAGAGGTACCGAAAAATCCGCATTGCAAAGCGTCTACATCACAGCAACAAATCATCCTGTTGCTTTCCCCCTCGAGAATTAGATAGCGTATTATCTGCTCCAAACGCGCCTCCAAGGCCGGCATAGGGGTCATTGAGATCTGTGACAGAGCGATGCCCTCCCCCTATACCGCCGACCGGCATACGTTCATCATCATCCGCATCGTCGTCGTTGCCGTTATCAAGCTCGTCGTCATCTCCTGTGCCAATGAGCAACGAACTCGCGTCCGCCCGCGTATTGTTTTCTTCAGTGTATCGATTTTGGAGCCCTGGGATTTCTTCTTCGGCATCCGGGGGATGGTCGCGCGCAATAGCGGTCTTGGGCAGTGCTGGCAGCAGCGGGACATCTTCTGGTCGGGGGACCAAGGCGGCACGGGAGGTTTGGTTGAGAGCAGGGCTGTCCGTGAGCCATTTGCCTTTGGCCGTTCGGATGAAGGTCTATATTGGAGATATTAACACGGTGGGCGAATCAGTTACAGCGAGTGAAGCGCTTGCCTCTGGGTTCTTGTGATAAATGGACCCAAGAGTTCCAGTGTGAAGGAGCAGCTGATCCAAAGCACCTCGTTCCATACGGTCTGTATCAGTAGAAATCGGCGGTTTCTCGGCCAATACAACATCCTTGGCCGCAGTCGCGTCTGTGGATAACAACCTCCAATACATGTACCCTCGGTCTCGGAGATCCGGATTGTCCACTTCCTCCGTTGCCCATTTCAGGATTTTCGGGACAAGTTCTTTGCCCTTTTCAGGCTTCTTGATGAAGAACTTTACCACTGCCGTGAGTAGCGCTAGTTGGACCTAGTAACCGAGCCGTGTTTAGTAATTGGTGCAGGAGACATAACGAGCAACTCACCTCGGCAGACTCGGACAGGAAGTTCAGCGTGAGGTCTTCTATAAGGTCCTCAACATTATCAATTCGTTCCGCATACTGTCCGATAATCCAAACCATGGCGGCACGTGCATCCGGCTCGTCCAATGCGTCGATATTTTCGCATAATGTTGGAATAATACCCTCATACTTGCTGGGGTATCGTCGGAAGATGTCTTTTATCACGACTACAGCTTCTTGAACGACGTATGTAACCTTGGTTTCGAGGAGAGCCAATAGCGAGTCTATGCATTGATCTGCTGCTGGGGCCACCTTGATGGCAAGCCGGCCCATGGTGCGTACTGCTTTGCGTACAAAGTCAATGTCAACTTCCGAAGCGTATCTAGTGCACTCGTGAGTCTTGATAATGAAGCATGCTCGGAGCACTCACTCTTGAAGTTCAAGTAATACTGCTTTGGCGTTTTCCTCCCTTGCGAGGCGGTACATAATCTCCAGCTTGGCTAGTTTGACATAAATAGGGTCGTTGTATTTGCAGAAGAATACTTTAACATCGTTCTTCAGGACGGCGGGCCTTCGTTGAATAATCAATAGGATATTCCTTAGCGCGACGTATTGAACTTCCGGCCCAGCAGATAACAGTGTGACTATAGCGAACTTTAGTATGCTTCACATACAATCTACTTATGAATTACTCACCAAGTGGTGGCCCCATCTTCTTACACAAGTGGTTCATCACGTCCCGGTTATCCATATAATTCATCAGGTAAAGCAAGATCTTGATAGTCGTTAAAACCACTGCGGAATTCGCATGTTGAAGTCGTATAGAGACCTTCTCAGCGAGAATCTCTGCATCAGTCGTGGTCTGAGGGACAAAGGAAAGCAAACAATCAAGGATGTATATCTGTCCCCACCTAAACTGCTGTCAGTCGATCGAAATACCAAAAATCAAACGACATACTCGGAACATTCGCCCAAAGCAGATATCAGTTTGTTCGCTACCTCGATGCTCAACTTCAATGAGATATCGTCGCTCCTCTCGCTGATTTCCATTAAAGCGGCCACGGCGTTAGCTACGACCGTGGGGTTTGTGTCCTTGAGCAGGTCTCGGAGCATAGCCAAGAAATTATGTTTATCGACCAATTTAGGATCGTGCGCGTAGAGCTTGGCCACGCAGATCGCGGCTGTTTTCCGGACGTAAGGGTCTTGGTCTTTCAAGCAGTGTCGTAGAGGGTCGATCACGTTGGCTGTAACGATGGGAAGTGGGATATATGACATTGTTCGAATAGCCAATGCTCGAATCAAGGGGTTTCGGTCCGCGCAGTCCTGTCAACCAGGTGGGTTTAGTGTGCACGAGGGGAGAAGGTATTAGTCGATGTACCTGGAGGAAGTGTTGGACAGCAAAGTTGATCTGGTCGGGTTTCCCTTTTCCATAGCTGACAAGATAAAGATACACCACTGAAGTAGACATTAACCAGGAACAAAACGCGTCCGGAGGTATAATACGTACTCTTTTTGATCTCTAAGACTTGGATGCTCATACACTGCACAACATCGGGAAACAATGCCGACACTGCAGGAAGCGGGTACATTAAGTATTAAATTAAGTGTATCGAACAACACTCTCAACGCACTGTCATTGCCCATGGTGATATTGGCCACTATCTTCTTGAGAATGACCTTGCGTTTGACGAACTTCTTGTCCTTCGCTTCGGCCTCTTTGAGCTCATTGCGAAACTCCTGGATTTTTCCACGAGCGAAGAACTTGGCATCTTGCCCTCCAGTCGCCATTCAACCCAGTGATACAACCTGCCAGGGTGAGAGGTTGGTAGTACGTGATGGCGTGGTGTGGTCGCGAACCCCGATCGCGGTCCACGGTTCCTGGCGCTTGTTTACTGAACCTTTCTCCGCTTTCGACCACCAATATGCCCCAAAGGCGCTTTCGACTCGCTACTTCTGCCGACTATAGGCCTCGGGATAACCTTGACATACCTGTCGTAACACAACTACTGAAACAACTCAAATCTGGGCATAAGAATGTGCGCTCCAGCCAGAAGCTACTGTTTACTGAAATGCATCTTCTCGAGCGGGTGTATTACAAGGGGAAGAACCAACATGGGCTGTCGTTGTTCTGGAGAAGTGTTGTCTGTGTAAGGAGAATGTCTGCTAGAATCTATGAAACGAATCTACCTGGGTTGTTTGAAGTTCTTGGGGGTATGTTCCACGAGGAGCCGTTTGAAGGGTACGCACCTAAGTCCGAGGATCCCGGTTATTTTTGGAGTAATGCTCTTGTAGACAAAAGTTATTTAGCGGTGCCTGGACTCGAGTGCCCCCGCCAATGAACGTAGCCCAAATAATAAAACGATTACTGGACATCGGGATACTTCTAAAATCAGTGCGTCAAGGCCGACAAAAAATTACACTCAAATTCAAACTCATTACGGTTATTTAGGCAATTGTTGCCTTCCAAAAAGCATATAGGTACGAGATCATCATTTACTATCACCAGCCCGGCTAAACTTTAGCCAACAAAGAGCATTTTGTTTAGCCATGCCCAACACTGCGTTTCTACAACTCACGATTGTGCTAATAAGCATAGTCTCTCGGACCAGTGCAGTTGCATCGGCGCTACTAGACACCACTTCACTGATTACTCCGTGTGTATATGCGGTGTTTGAGACACTGGGGGTGAGCATAAGCTAAACACGTAACCAACTACACCCAGATATTCATAAAAGTTATAGCCTCCTCAGTCACTCCTAAACAAGATATCCAAGCGATTAAAAAGAGCTATCCCAATCTTGACCCCGGAGAAACATATCGCGCCTCTAGTAAAACCCACTTCCCAAACACTCAGTTCCATGTACGTAGATGACATGGACGAAGACCTCGGCCTCAGTGTCGCCAGAAGTTCCTTGCCCATTACGGCTGTATCAGGATTACCCCTGAGTCTGCCGGTACAAGAAGCGACAATAGCTCCCGAGTTTCCAGCAAGCCCAATTTCATCGACTACGCCCCTCGACATCGAAACAACCACGCCATTATCTCCACCACCGCCACCAGCCTCACAACCACCACGCGCGCAAGTCATTCTTAAGAATGTTCCTGTAGAACCACCGGCTCGCGCGGTCCCCGTCGCTACGTCAACCAAGCCAAAGAAGAGGCGGAAGAAAATGCGGGACGAAATCGATGACATTTTTGGCTAGGCACATAGATGCCTCATTGAAGGCGGTTGTTTTCGGAGATTTCGGAGAGCCGTTGCTTTCGTTAGAGGCACATGTAAATTATAGTAAAAAAATGAAAACTCGTCTATTCAATAGATGGGACCACTACACACAAAAGTAACAGAGTAATCAAAAATTGTCCGTCTCATCAACAGCACTGAAATTATTGGCTGGGAAAGAGTCAACCCTCCGGCGACGGCATGAATAGAACACGGATTAAAGGAAACGTTCAATGGGAATCTCAAAGAAAAATGGAACGAACAGCGAGATGGATCGGCACTACCAACTTAGAGCAAGAATAGCGACGAGAAGATCGCAGCGACTGCAATGAGCGCAGACGAGGCCACAACACTTCCTGCACCGTTGGCGGTAGGTTGGGGGCTAGCGTTGGCAGGGGCACTGGTAGGAGTACCAGATGGAACAGCACCGGCCGGAACGCCGCTCGCACCGCCGGGGTTGCCGGCAGTACCAGTGAGAAGAGTGTTCACGTCATTGGGGATAGAAATGGGCTGGCCATCAGGACGAGAAGCACCCTGCTCAGCACCAGTGTTGGCAGCATAGAACATCCTACTATAGAACACGTTCTCGACCAAGGACTGGTGAGCCTCGGTGGGGATCGAGGAAACGTCCAAGTTGGAGGCCCAGTTGTATGCAGGGGTGTTGATGGTCATTGCGTCGACAGCTGTTTGCATCTTGGCCAAGTCGGGGTTCTGAGAAGTCCAGGTAGACATCATCGCACCGACTGATGTGGCAGAGCCAGCGGGAGCGCTCGGGGGGTTGATGATACCGAACATTCCCTTTTGGCAGTGGTTAGGAACTGCACAGTAGAAGAATGTGGGATCGGTGTTGTTAACGACTTGGTCAAAGACAAACGAGGCGTTTTGTTGACCCGAGGCAAAGCTGGAAGCATCGGCGGACTTGTTGCAGACAGTGAGCGCGGACGACTTGGTGACAGTGTGCGGGCCAGCACCCCACTAGAAAAACATTCGTGTCAGCTCCAGAAACTCGAAGAGCCTGAAATGTAGAGCAAACGTACCATGAAGCGGACGGTATCACCGACAGATGCGTTGACAGCGAACGGGACATAACGAAGAACACCCTTGGTAGGAGCAACAATGACAGTGTGGGTCGCACCGGTGCCGGCAGCAGGAGCAGCGGTGGTAGTCGACGGGGGCGGAGCAGAGGCAGAAGACATTCCACCGCCAAACTTGGCTTGGCACACTGAAAAGTAAAGTCAGGACTGATTTCAAGCGCATATAGTCGGATCAAACTCACTCTGCACACAGCTGTTCAAGTCAGTTCCCCAGTTGGCATATCCGGAGCCGTATTGGGGCGAAGCAGTGGTGGTCGCAGCGGCAGTAGTGGTCTGGTGGCCCATAGCAGCGGAGGTGGTAGTCGCCTCATGTCCCATAGCAGTGGTAGAAGTCGCCTCATGCGCCACAGTAGAAGTCGTGGCATGGGCATTTGCTGCCGATGTGGAAGTCGCATCGTGCATCACAGCAGACGAGGATGAGCTAGCCATAGCTGGCGCAGGCTCAGAAACCGAAGGTTCAGAGCTCATTCCCATAGGAACTGAACTCGTTTATTAGTACCAGGTCATAATCAAGTTGCAATAGGGACTCACCAGCGAGGACTGCGCTGGAGAGCGCGAGTGCCGAGAAGATCGGGGCAAAGATTCGGACCATTATGAAGACCTTGAGAACGAAAGAGACAGGAACGAAAGTAATTCGTGTTCAAAAATGCCAAAGGAAGTCGAAAGGATAACGGCTATGCGTTATGCTGTCCTCACAGAGGTAATGAGTGGATAGAGTGACTAGTAGTGTGTAAGACTCTATCAAAGAGTTGGCGACCTGCGAGGCTGTAATTAGCCAAACATAATCACCAGAGATGCACATACTCACCCCAAGAATGAATAATCGAGAATCAACTCGAGAAAAGAAACGAAACGAAAGAGGGAGGAAAGTGGCCAAAGACGAGGGGAAATGATCGTCCGGCATGGGGTTTTATGAGGTACGCACCACACGCGATCTGCGGTTTCGCAAATTCGGTTGCCAACGAGAAGTCTCGGGGAAACACTTGTCCCTTGACAACGCATGCTGATTGGGTCCCTTCTAACTTGGGAGTCCACCAGAAGCGTTGATCGCAACGGGTTTCCTCGCACGATACCCATCGTTGCGATGGCCCGCTACGACGTGAATATCGTTTCTATTAGCACTTTGCTTTTAATGTACTTTTGTCTCGTTAACCAAGCTTTTTGACTCAAGTCACGCAGCAAGACGCATTAACCGAGACTCGGCAAGAAAAAAACAGTGTGGTGATTCCACATGCGAGCGCCTTCCCCGAAGCGCTGATCTTTGATGCGACCCTCGGGCCTGACAAGACTCACTGCCGGCAAAGTTTCAGGTCGATATATCAGTGTGTCCCCCACATATTTTTTTTCAATCATCATTGAAAACGCACCAATTCATTAGTTTTATGAGCACCTGAAGTGATCTTTCCCCAAAGCAATTGAACAAAAATACACGAACGCCGCGTGCCCTGTCAAACGGCAAGGATGACTTTTCATTCGAGGTGGCTCCCTTTTCAATGTGTTGCGAACAGCAATTCAAAGGTACGTACACGAATCGATGGATGTCGTCATGTATATGCACAATCAGCCCACCACATCCACCCGCGTGCCCAATGAAATTGGAACGATTTCGACTCGGCTGCACGCTCTGGACTCCAAATTTAAAGTCACTTTGAAGCAAACAATAAAACCCCGCTCTATACTTAGTCGTTCGCCATGACAATCGAACCGACCACACAGTACCTCTAGAAAAAGGTTCGCATCATGCCATTCCAGCCCAATACAGTACTTATCCAAGACAACCACAAAATAACAAATTCCGAATAAGCGCCAGGTTCCTTGGCTTTTCTCGCGACCATGAAGATCGAGCGCCTGAGGGTAAGACCACGAAAAGGTAAGCTATTCACTCACCTTTCATCCGAACAAAGCACGCATTGACCTAGCACGCAGCTGTGGTAAATACGCCATGCGCAGCCGAGTTGGCTACAATGCTTGGTTGCTGGGCTAGTTCGGGCGATATTCAAAGTGCTGGAGCGTGTGCCGAAGCTGCAAAAGTTTTACACGATTGCATGAAGACGTCGGTGAGTCTTTTTTCCTGCGCATCTCATGTGATCGAATCAATCGATTGGGGTTACGACAGGCTGGGAAAAGGAAAGATCCTAAGCCTACGATTAACTACCACCTCGCGAGACTCGCAAAGCGGAATTAAATTGCATATCGGCGGTGGCGTTTTCGAATTTACAGTCGTGAATAAAAACGTGGTTGGACAATGCATAGATGGTGGCGACGCATGGGCTATCTCCATTCAGCTGGTTTCATCTCTCGCAGAAATCTCACAAACAACCTCCCAAACGTCCCTCAACTCGTCATCCACCCCTTTTCTCACCATCTCAACTCTCTCCTTTTCAACCTCCGCATGTAAACTCGCCGCTCTATCCCGTTCGGAGATCATGCCCAAATTATGGTATACAACCGAAAGGGTATAGAGTACGTCCAACCGGCCGGTGTAAAATTCGATAGAAGCGTAGTCTTGTTCGGCAATATGTAGCCAGAAGAGGGCGAATTTGAGGTGCTCTTGAACCCGGGCGGGAGGAATCGGGTCTTCTGTAGTGCGAGAGTAAGTGGGTGCGCGTGTGGATAAAGGAGGGAAGCGTACCATCGCCTTTAGCGGCAGTCATAACGCATTTAGCAAGCGTGAAACATGCATAGGCTCGTTGTTCCAGATCATCGCCGTTCAGCACCTTGCTCACCTGTCAGTCTATGCACTATATTACGTATTAGGAGACCAACCTGAGCCATACACTCCTCTAAAAACTCGCGTCCGGACCTAGCCATCCCAAGTCCAACCCCCAGATCCGCAAGCAGCGCAATTCCTGTACGGTACAACGACCATGTCCCTCGGAATTCTGTTGTCCAGAGTGCGTCGAGGAGTGGTTGAAGTGAAAGGGGAATTTGTTGCGAGTGCTGGCGGGAAAGGGTAAGAAAGCCTCGAGAACGAGCCAGGGATTTTGCTTACAGTTACATCAATGGCATTCTGAAGTTGGGTCATTGGGTCAAGCCTCCTTAAAAACATGTGATCTTCTCGCAAAACTTGAGTTTGTAACGCGTCTGCTGGTTTACGCGGCTGGAAGAACTCTCTTGTTAGTCTTTCTTGCCCCCTATCCACCCAAATCATTATCATGTAGCCGAGATAGAGAATGAAGGGACGTGCATACCGTCTCCTAGCTTGCCCCTCTAGTATCCCCCATATTTCCCTTGCCCAAGTTTCTTTTTGTACCCTATTCAACCCACGCCAGACATCGGGACTTAGTAGACCAATAACGGCTTGTTGAGTTTTGCCTTGACGGGAGAGAGCTCGAGCTCTAGCAAGCTGTGCCGTGAGGCGCGACTCAGAACCATGCCCGGGAGGAGTAAATGCTAGGATTAAGTTTGAGTGGGTTTGTGCGAGAGAGTCCATTCCTGATGCAAGTTAGATACGGACGCAATCCTAGGAGGAGAGCATACCTGAGATCCTCCAAAGAGCGCTCTGCACAGCAAACCTCGCGGAGTAATCAATCGTGGCAGTGGTAGGCAATGCATGTTCGCATCCTATACATTCGAACAATTTTGAAAAGCCAACTTGTATTGGTTCGCCCTGTTCTCTATTGTTACCATCGTCCAATCGACAACAGGGGTCACCTACCATGTCCATTGAGCGTTTTATATCCCATAGTACGTCAACAGGGTCTGTCCCTTTTTGTATCACCTGGGGCGATTCTGCAGATGGAGCGATCCGGCGTAGTAACCTGTTCGTCTCCGTGTTTGAGTGGTTGGGATGTTGGTTGAGCGGGTATGAAACACGTACGCCATACACCTCTGCAACGTATCTCGATCATTCGCTGCTCGGGAGACTTTGATCGCTTCCTCTAATGCCTGTATAAAGTGCAATCAGACCCCGCATGCGAGAAAGGCCAACCGTGTACGTACCCGTCTGGCACCCAATAACTCCCCAACGCAATAATGTAACCTCGCAAGATTGAGTAGGGCATGTTGGTGTAGTCCCCTAGTGCCTCCCATCAGCTCTCCGCTTGTATCAATAGCTGTTGGTCTACTAACGTATCATCACTATCCGTAAGCGGTTGGTCAAAGAACCTTCTTAGGGATTCAGTAGCTGTTTGGGTGTTTCCGGATGAGAGGGATGTAAGGTAACTGGCGGTGGTCAATATGGGTTGGACACCGAATAAACAAGGCCCTACTCTTCGTATACTTGGATTCGAGCATGGTGAATATTATCTACTTGTGTGGGAAACGAGTATAGCTTCGCTGAACCAGTCATGAGTGACCCGTATAGAGGGTTGGGTAGGGCTTACCCGGTTCGCTCCTTGGCAAATTCCTCCCAGCCCATTCACCCCTCAACCATCCCTGATA